>VWZP01010228.1:54516-116227 GCA_013396995.1 Dicaeum eximium
ACCTTTATTATGAATCCATGTTTCCAGGCTAGCAGGATTATAATTTTTAAAAAAGAATTGCTAGTTACACAGTGTTTTCTGAATAAGCTAAGAAGCTTAACAGGATTGATGATCAGCCTTCCAGCTAATGGAACAGCCCCATAGTTCACTTAGCATGTATTTACTGAAAAACACATTACCTACTTATTTGGCTTTTTTTTTTCCCCCTGAAAAAAAATCGCAGTAAGGAGGTAATGCATGATTTTTTTTTTAACTTCTAAACCTCTGGACATTAGGGTTCCCTTGAATGTCTAGGAAAGAGCATGTAATTTCAGACACAAACTTCTTTTTTACAGGGACTAAAGCCTACTCAGGAACAAATTCAATTTTTGCCTCACAGCATAAAAGAAGTGGGATAAACTTTGCTGTTATCCATGGGCACTTGTGCTGGTCTGTAACACACAGATTTCCACTTGTCTGCAGTAGAGCCCAAATCCCTGGTACATGCTTTGCCTTGTTGAGCTGTTCATACACCATGGTTTTTGGCTATGTAGTGGCTTTGGAGGCTATTTTGGTTTTGGCTGTCTTGAGGTAATATTATTTTGTAGCTCCCTGGACTTGCAGAGTTGTGTGTCCTTCCTTGTGTACCTGCTTTCCAATGTACTGAGCTTTGATTGCTGGAATCAGGATTTTCAAAAAGGAATCAGTTGTGCTTCCTACTTGGAAAAAGATATTTGAGTGAATAGGTGTGTGTCAAACTCTTGGAAAAACCCCCTTTGCACCTTAGAAAAACCTAATACAAAAATAAACCTGGGCACTTAGTGGCAGCTCTGGGCATGCTGGATTGTTCCTGTCCCTCACTGTGTTGTCAGCAGGGCAGAGCTTGCCCAGTTCCAGAGCATTTTCCAGTCTGTGGGGCAGGGTCTCTCAAGCACATTAATCTGGAAAGAATGAATTGCTGGTGGGAAGTGGTAATGATTTTATGGTTGTTTTAATTCCCCTGGTTGGAAGTGTTTACTGACTTTGTTTTTTGTCTACTTTAAATAAACAAAATCAGTTTGTAATCAGAGAAGACAAGATTTACACTGCCATAGTAACACTGCCCCTGGGTCAAGCACATAATAACATTAATCTGCAGCCAGAACCATGGTGATGCTTCTGCATTCTGCTTGGAGAGGTGGGCAGGGAGAACCTTCTGGAATGCAGCAAGGGCAGGGCAGGGCCCTGCAGCTGGGCAGGAACAGCCCCAGCCCCAGCCCGGGCTGGGGGAGCCCTGCTGGGCACAGCTGTGCACAGAAGGGCCTGGGCTGCTGGGGACAAGGAGCTGCCATGGCCAGCCCTGCCCTGGGGACAGCAGGGCCAAGGGCAGCCTGGGCTGCTGGGGACAAGGAGCTGCCATGGCCAGCCCTGCCCTGGGGACAGCAGGGCCAAGGGCAGCCTGGGCTGCTGGGGACAAGGAGCTGCCATGGCCAGCCCTGCCCTGGGGACAGCAGGGCCAAGGGCAGCCTGGGCTGCTGTAGGAACTGCCCTGGCAGCAGCTCAGGGAGGGGATCCTGCCCCTCTGCTCAGCCCTGCTGGGGCCAGTCTGGGAGCTCAGGGCAGGAGAGACGTGGAGCTCCTGCAGAGGGCCCAGCAGAGGGGCACGAGGATGATGATGGTGAAGGGCCTGGAGCACCTCAGCTCTGAGGAGAGGCTGGGGGAGCTGGGCCTGTCCAGCCTGGAGAAGAGACCCTGAGAGTTCCATCTGGACAAGAGGGAGAAGTTCCCTGAAACATAATCGGTTTCTTTTTCATACAGTTTTTCTTTTGGTTTATTTGGTTTGGAGTTTTTTTGTGTCTGAGCTGCCATGCTGTCCTGCATTGCCATCAGCTGGGTGAGCAGGAGTTTGCAGTTAACTCCTGAAAATGTTCCCTAAGTCCTGCTCTCCTGTGCTGGGTGCAGCACCAAGGCACTGCGTGGTCCTGGCCACAGCCCCTGCCTGGGGAGGCCTGACAGAGCCAGGGCTCTGGGATGGTGCTGTGGAAGTGCTCTGCATTCCTTCCTCCTTACATTCCTCTCCACTTGCACAGGCAATAAGGGGGACATGGTGTTTTCAGAACTTGAGAACAGCAGCAGGTTTATGTTTTGCTTAACTTTTTGTGTTTTGTGACTTTTAAAGCAGGCTAGCCCTTGGGTATTTTTAGGGGTGATTCAAGCTGACTGTCATTGATCGATGTCCTTGGATAAGTACTTCAAGGTATTGCTGCTCTGAGTTACTAATGAATGGTTTTCTTTTCATGACCTGGAAATTAATACCTTACTGGTTGCTTGTTAGGAGTATTTGTCTTTAAATCAATTTTGAAAAACCTTTTAAAAAGCATGCACTTGGCTGTGGGCCTCTCTCAGTGCAGTAATCAGGAGTAGAGGCACATCTTTGCACCAAATACATATACAGAGAGTAGGAAATTACTTTCTTGGCAAGGCAGTAATGCTACAGTTTAAATTCCAGCAAAGCAAAGATCAAGCAGATTTCAAGTTTGGGGTTATTTTTTGTTCAGCTTCAGTTTCCAGTGTAAGCTGTACTTGAGTATAACTTAAGGAAGTGTTTTTTTTATTTCAGTGACAGCTGATCAGCTTTGGAAAGGAGCTTTGGCAGAGACTGGCGTGGGAGTAAAGAAAGGAAGAGGAAAGAAAAAGAAGAAAAAGCTAAGGAAGAATCTCAATAGAGGCCAGGAGATTGGTGAAGGTAGATTGACAAATACAAAGCTGAAGACGTCTTGATGTCTTTGTGTATAGTGTTTCTTGATTTCATAAGTGGACGAATTTCTTTTCCTTTCTGAGATGTCAGAAGTGCTTGAGATATTTTTGTCTTTAAACAAAAAAGTCTTGATATGATTATTTAATGTTGGTTTTGCTTTTCAGTTATAAATTCTTCATCATAGAATGCATTTGAAATATGTGGGAATTTTCCATTTTGTTGCATTTTTCCTGAGTGCAGAGTTGCAGTCCTAATTTGGAGCTAAGCCTGATTTTTCTCTGTTATTTCTAAGGACGTTCTGGTTTCCTCTGGCCTGGTCTTAATGCTCCTGTGTTGCAAACTGGGAAAGTGCAGGAAGTTACCCAAAGAAAAAAAGAAGAACGAGAAAGAATTCAGTCTGAAATTATTCAGCAGAGAGATACATTTGAGAGGAAAAAGAAAATAAAACTTAAGAGAGAGGGAGGATGGAGCGGAAAGTGTTGGGGAGGTGTCATTCTGGATCCTCCTGACCCTGGTCCTAATGGAGGTAAGAAAACCAATTATCTTCTTCCTCTCCCTTAGTCTTTCTGAGGGGGGACTTGGAGAAAGTGAGACCCGGACTTCTCCTGTGACTGCAAATTGGTTTTGTGCTTTGTTCCACGCCCACACACAAGCAAGCTAAATCAAAGAGCAAGTACTGCTAACACTGCTAACAGCAGTGAAATCTGTTAAAGCACTGCTTTGTGTTCTGTTACATTAGAGACTGAATGGTTTTATGTGCTATCACAGAGTGCTCTGTCATGTCTCAGACTGCTACAGGAGTCTTGAAGGATGGAAGTGTTCTTCTGTGTCCAGCATCAATTGTCTTGAGTATGAAATATAGTCCTGTTTTTTTAATAGTTTCTTAAAGGATCCTGTGGGATAAATCAATCTTTTTTAAATTCCAGTTCAAATAATGAAATAGGGTTAAAGATTATGTAGTTTGATTGTAGCTTTTAGAAGAGGCTGCAATAAATAACTATCATCATAACTATAAAAGTTTTTTTTTATTTCCTGAGTAGTTCAATGTAGTGAAATTAGAACTGTTATATGTACAGCAGAGAGGTGACTTTTTTGCAGTGCTGTTATTCAGACTACTAGAGATTTTATACTAGCTTTAACATTTAGAAGCCTAATCTTTTTCAACTAATTAAACATGAAAAAGACTTGTCAACTTCTGTTGGGCTGAGTTTTTATTGTGAAACTCTGCTTATTGACATCTTTCTGTACACTTTTAAAGTAAGAAGAGCTGAGAAAGACAGGTGGTGTTTTCTAGCACTGTTTGCATTTCCTTTTTTTACCCTGAGAGCAAATATTCCGTGGAAGGCAGTGATGTGACAATGGGCTTGGCCAACTGTCAGTGTAAAAATAGGAGGTTTGAGAGATTAATTGTTCCAAATTCCCCCTAAGTCAGTGGTGGAAGATGGAGCAAGTCAAGAAAGTGCCATGGCTCTAGTTCCATACTCTGAACACAAGACTGTGTTGAGTTTATCCCTCTAAAAGAAGTGACAGCTGTTGTAAACAGTGTTTATGCATTTGTGAGCTTTACCTTCTGGTGTTTTCCTTGATTTTGCTTTTGGCTGGTACTCCTGATGTGGATTACTTGCATTAAAGTTGGCTGTGTGGAGCCTGTTCTAGTCAGATCAAGTTCTGCCAAAAAGAGGAAAGGGCACTGCAATCAAAATAGGGGAATGAAGCTGTCAGCTTGTATTATAAATGTGTTTGAGAAAAAGCACTTTCTGATTAGCATGCACTGACTTCCTTTAATCTGCTAAAAATACTGGGGATCTTCGGGCCCCCACAGTTCTTCAGCATCTTTTTATTCAGAGGATTAATGGTTTTGCAGGAGAATTGGGACATTCAGTGTATGCAAAGCAATGTCAAGGTGACAGGAGAGCAGAGCTGAAACTGCCAAACCCGATGAATCCTTTTGGCCTGAGACTGTGGCATGACTGGATTCCCTGGTGTCACTTACTGTGCTAGCTAGGAATAGAGAAAGAACATTTTTTTCCACTTAGAAATCAAATTACTTTTCTCCCAAGTGTTTCTTTAGCAACTGAAGAGCTTCAGAGGGAGCAGAGAGTGCCTGCTGGAATTCATGTCCTTACTGTGGGCTGGAAATCTGCTTTGTGCAGCTGACAGATCTCTAAACTGTGCCAAGATGATCATGTTTATAAACATCTTGGAGGTTATGTGTAAGTGATAAACCAATGCTTGGTCAAGGACTGGGGCCCCAGTTCTACACCATTACAGGCTTTCAAGCTTTCCTCCAGAATCTCCCTGTAGCTGCACCAAATACAGGTTTTCTGTGTTACACTGAAATGCTCTTCTTCATGGGGTAAGTTGGAAAAGCAAGAGGTTTTAAGGACTATGGTTATTTGAAGTGGTTATGTATGGTTTTGTTTCATGCTCCCCTTCCCCTTTCTGGAATTTCACAGAAGTGTGGATAAAGAAATCCTTGCAGTTTCACAGAATCAAAGAATAGGTTGAGTTGGAAGAGACTTTTTACAGGTCAGCTAGTCAAACTCCAAATTTCTTTCAATCCCTGTTAATTGCATGGTAAAAGCTTCAGAATATTCTGAAAAAGATTGGATAATACTTCACTCATAATGAAAGTGACCCATCTGGTGATTTTAATGACTTACAGCTTTTGCTCTGTATATATGAAATTTGAGTTTTATTTGCAGTTTTAGAGCAGCATTTAGGGGAGAAAGCAGTTTACACTACTGGTTCAGATTATTCTTATCTTTTTCTACTTCTTGCTGAGACTGCTTTATAAATTACATCTCCATGGAAGTTGTGACTTCCTTAATTTGTACCAGCTGCAGGGGAGTGTGCTGATAGACAAGTGACACAAGGAAATGTGACACCCTGTTTTTCTCCCTACAGAAACTTATGAAGATTTTGAAACAAGAGTCCTTGAGGTAAGCATTGCAAATCTTTCCAGGGACTTTGAAGAATTATCACTACTTTATATTGACCTTGCAATTCTTTAACAAGTCCTTGCTAAGTCAGTATCACAGCAGTAGGAATTAGTCTGGTTTTCTGTTTCAGCTGCACAGCCTATGAGAAAGTGAGTGCCTTTGTCTCTCCAATCCTGAGAGAAGGGCTGAGAGAAGCTCTGTCTTAACAAAATAGCCTGATTCACCACAGCTCCTTGTCTGAAAGTTAAAAGAATAATCAGGCAAGTCAGAAGCTGAGCTACCTGACAGCTCCACTCCAGAAAAGCATCTGAGGCTCCTCTCCTGTCCTGACAAATGTGCAAATGGGTTTCCTTGTCCTTGATTATCTTTCTGCATTTTGCTGAGATGACCATCAGTTAGAATTCTATCCAGTGGCTTGAGTATTTTCTAGATAAATCCAAATCTTTGCTTGTGGCAGTGGGTTTTAGTATCTCCTGAGACATGGAAAACAATGATGCTGTATTGTAATCTCAGTCTGGGTAATTAAAAGCCATTAGTTGGTTTCTATATTTTTTTTTAAATCCTGCAGAGGAGAAAGATGTAAACTGTTTTAGATGTCTGCTGTGGAAAGGATAAAAAGCAATGGATATAAATAAAAAGCAAGGTAAAATTAGACATAAAAGATGACTTGCAAATGGAAATTTGAATACTGGAATGGATTGGGAGTATAGAGAATGTCTGTCATTGGAGCTTTTTAAAAACAAGTTAGATAATCTATAATCTGTCAGAAGAGATAAAATCTGTGACCTGCTAACCCATTTTCTTATCTCAGTGGGTTTTTGGAGTGGACTGTGCCACACTATGGGCTCTGACTGATACAGCAAAGACCACTTGGCCCTTAGCTGAGTCTGTGTTTGAAGGCCATTTGTGAGATGGAATTGCACAGGAAGTGTTCCTAGCAGAGTGGTTTTTGTTGCCAGCCCTGCAGCTGGCAGTGCCCTCTGCTACCTGGAGGGGCACATTGCAGAGCAGAGTGTTGGTCTCACTTGGGCTGCCACAGCAGGGCAGTTTGCCCTTCTCTGCTGCCAGAATTGTTTACAAACAGCAAAGCTGAGCTGCTCTGCAGTGCTTCCATGTCCTGTAGAAATCTGCCTCAATGCTTTATTATATTTAACAAAGGAGCTTTTAGAAGCAGGCTGGGGCTCTGCTGTTACATGAGATTGCCACAGATGTGACCTGAGGAAGTGGAATGCTTTTGCAGAAAAATAGCAGCAGCAAAAATTCTCTGTTCAAAATCAGCACTGAGCTCAAGATAATTGAGTCTTACAATTTTCTGATAACAGGTTTTGAAATAAATAGATCATTTTAGCATTCCTGGCTTGAATAGGTGAAAGACATGCTGCTATTTCTGGATGTGTTTTCCATTATCTTTACCTTCACAGCAGTACAGGAGATTGAAATAATGTTTGCTAGAAAGTTGTGCTTCACAGCAGGAAACTCAGAGCCAGTTTTAAAGGACTGCCTTGTGGACAAAGATATAATAGGCCCTTTCTTTTGTGATTATGCTACTGAAAAGGCTGTGCTGTTTTGCTAAAAAAAGAGAGAAATTGCTTATTAAAGTGTTTTTGTACAATGTAGAAACAGAAAAGCCGTAATTTGATTTCTCCTGACTGAAAAATAGAGTACAAACAAGCTCAGATTTTCGTGTCAACTAGAACCAAAGTTGTCATAAAGAACTTGGGTTAACTGTTTCTTACTTTCCCTGTCAGCCTAAGGCACATGTCTTGTTCTGCTCATGTACTAGAGATAAGAACAATCTCCTTAAATAAAACTGATGGTAGTGCTTAACTGGTGTTCTAACATAATATAATCACAGTGGTAATTAAAATCTACAGGTGTAGCTGACATATGCCAATACTGTTTTCATTGGAAGGCTTCATTTCATGTGTCATCCACCCTCAGATGGATTTTTCTTTTATTTTTCTCCAAAATGAACATGGTAACAGAAAAAAAAAATAGCCTACATGACATCATCCTGTGCTGTAATAGTAATTGCCTTGTGCAATTAAAATTAGAAGGTGAGACCTTGTGCTCAGCAGGGCCTGAAGGCACAGAGCAGGGGGTTAGTGGCCCTTTGAGTCTCTCATCAAGGGGAGCTTTCTAAAGCAGAAGATAAAGTTATTTATAATGCCCTTTGCAAAAGCCAGATCTCAAAGGGGTTTTGTCCAACACCCAAACTGCCTCCTACCACTTGTGAAAACTGGGCTTGGTGATCACTTGCTGGTTGGTTCATGCTTTTTTGTTTCCATTGCCTGTTTCTGGTGAAGGCAGAACAGTGAAGAACTGTGTGCAAGCAAGGCTCCATTTGAGCAGGGTCAGTGCAACCATTGCAGTGCCAGAAGAGCTCTGGTTTTGAGCCAGGTGATTCAGGTATGGTACTATCATTTTTAAATAAACAAAGAGAAACACTGAGGTGCTGCTCTTCCCTCAGTTCCAGAGAGAAAGCCGAGTTTGCAGTGTTTCACCACTGGGTGGTGGATACAAGGAGACAGTTAATTGGAAGTACTTTGTGATTTAGGTTGAGATGTGCTGCACCTGCTTTCAGAATTTAAAAACTGGCTTTCAGTCTAACTTGAGTGGCAATGTCATAATAGGGGTGGTTGTGCCTTGGTTTCAGTCACTTTTCAGAGGCTGTGCTGTTTGAAGAGTGGCACAGAAGCTCCTTGTGTGTGTCTTTATTGCCACATTCTGGAAGGGGAGAGGAATGATCCAGGAGTAGATTTCTACAAATATCCTTTATTTTTGACATGCTGACTATTTTTGTACAGGTAACTACTGAGATTGGCAACAGAAGATAAAAGTGTGTGCAAAGCAAAAATAGTATCCTCTTGGTGCTGCTGTGGAGATGACTCTGCTTCACTCTCTTCTTCCATTATTATTTTGCATTTTCTCTAAATAGCCCATTTACACAGGCACTTTCAGCTTCTGGGGCATGTTTTTTAGCTTGTTCTTGTCAGCAATGAGTTTGAAGAAAGAAAAATAGCTTGGAATAAGCAATTGGCAAGGCTGATATTTCTTCAGAGTGCTCTCTAGAATGTGTGGGCACCTTGAATTAAACAGCATCTTTGTTTTAATGAAAGCAAAGTGACATTTTTGAAACCCTAACCATAACCTGTACCTAGTGAAGGCACTGGAATTTTGGGGGGTTGTTGGTTTTGGGTTAGTTTTTTGTTTGGATTTCTTACGGTGGATTTTAGTAAAAATGTTTAAACCATGACCAAGTATTTTCTAATAATCTACTTTCAGGTGTATAACACTACAACAACTAGAGTAGCTTACTGAAGAATTACATATAGAGAAAAGGATTTTTCTGTATGCTGTGTATTATCCTTTTATACTTTATATATCATTCATGTGTTACATAGAGCATATAAACTGTATGTCTGTATTGAAATAAACATTTAATTCAATATATAAACAAAACCAAGGGAACCAGAACAGATGGACAGAGGATCTCAGATTGTTATCCCAAAATTGGGTTCTCTCACCCAGTGTGCAAGAAGCCAGTGCAAACACAGTCGAGCTGTTTGGTTTATTTACAGTTCTGCTCCAACAGGGGTGCTGTGGGTAAAGCTAGCACACTGAAAGCCAAAAATGCAAGCATATTTATACAGTTTGGTTATTTACAGTTCTGCATAATGAATCTACATCACTGCTTGGCTAAGCTGCTCCTTGCTTAGCTGTCTCTCACCTGGATTTAGGGGTACAGCACATTCTAAATTCATGTTTGGTGTTGGGAGTCTCCACTCACAGGCAGGTAGCCTCAGCTTCAGAGCTGTGGTTTAAAATCACATCAAAATGAGCCAAGTTCACCACAGGACAAAATCTGAAGTATTTCCAAACCCCAGCAGTCCAAAGCTGGTTTGGGCTGACATGTAACCAGTCTCTTCCCCTTATCTCATCATTCTGGTGACCTTTTGCCACATTCTGCATTCTCTGGGTCAGGTTGTCCTCCCTTTTCCCAGAACGTGCTCTCCCTCCCAGCTGTACCTGTGTCTCTTGTCCCCTTTGGGATGTGTCAGGCCATCTGAGGGCTGGGGGGCTGTAAAGCAGTGACTTGCTTATAGAATCATGGAATTTCCTCACTTGGAAGGGACCCATCAGGGTCACTGAGTCCAGCTGCTGGCCCTGCACAGAGCACCCCAAGGGTCACACCCTGTGCCTGAGATTGTTGTCCAAACACCTCTGAGCTCTGTCAGGCTGGTGCTGGGACCACTGCCCTGGGGAGCCTGTTCAGTGCCCAGCCACCCTCTGGGTGAAAAACTTCCTGATACCCAACCTAACCCTCCCCTGGCACAGCTGCAGGCTATTTCCTTCTTCTTCCCCTCTCTCAAATGGAATCTCCTTTTCAGCAGCTGTCACCTCTGCAATGAGACTGCCTTCCAGATGCTACCCATTGACAAAGACACTGTAGATATTTTAAGTGTATACTATAGACCTCTAATACCTTTTTTGGCAAACTTGACTGTCTTTAAAAATAAAAAAAAAAGAAAAACTAACAAAACCCAACCCAGTTGGACTACATGCAGTAACAAGCAGCTTTGTGTTGTTTTTTTCTTCAGGTGAGAAATGTGTTTTGCATGAAGGCAAAGGAAGGCAGAAAAAAATCAGTGCGTGCCTTAGTGGCTGTGGGGAATGGTAAAGGGGCTGCAGGTATGTGCATTTATTGTGTGTACAAGGTAACAGGTGATGATGGCATCTTTTGTGGGAGCTTTAATAAGCTGTAGTCATGGTCAGCCAGGGTTTAGCTGAACTTTGCTTATGTGAACGATTCAAGGCCTGATGTGTTCCTCCAGCTGGATTTTGCTTGCACTTGGGAGTGGAGGAAAATGTATGAAGAGAGGAAGGTGTGGCCTTTCCTCTTCATGGAGTGTGTTGTCACTGTAATCCAGATGTCCTAAATGATGGAACTGGAGTTGTCCCAGGATTTTTTTCTTCACTCCCTGCTTTATTTTCAAGCAGAGTGGACTGTTTCTTTTGTCTGAGGCAGTCACCACTACTCAATTGTTTGAAACAAAGTTTGGTCAAACACGCAAAACCAGCTTAAGCCTTATTTTTTTTTCCCTTTAACAGCAAGCAGTTGGCATCCAGATGTCAGGTGTTCATAACTCCTAAACTGTTTGTCTCTGTGGTTTTCTCTGAATCACTTTCTGAGTATGATCTGTGCAGTGGAGTGGAGATTTGAATGCTGAATGTGGCTGTGAAATTCTTTGGTTTTTTCCACTTTTCTTTCTGAAGATCACCTGCATCATCTGTTTCTCAGCAATGAAATGTCTCTTTCTGTCTTGCAGGTTTTGCAATAGGGAAGGCAGGTGACAGGATGAATGCTTTAAGGAAAGTATGTTGATTGAATTTTGGTTTTGCTTGATGACAATTACAGATTATTCATACCTACACTTACGGGTTTTTTTCCGTAATAATCAGTATAATTTGTAGTCTTTGCAAAGAAGTCCATCCACGTGTTTGCTTTGTCTGTCTTGACACAGATAATCATAGAATGGTTTAGTTCAGGTATCTGTAGATAGCAGTAAGGTCTCCCCTGAGCCTCCTCTTCTCCAGACTAAACATTTTCATTTCCACAGAGTTTAGATGTGGCAAATCTGTTTTCCTAAGTTGTTTTCCTTTTTTAATATCTAATTAACTGAATAATGATAAATTGCAAGTGCTTAGCAGAAGAATGCAAGGAGAAAAATGTTTTCTGCTTTTATTCCCTAGGCAAAGAATAAAGCAATAAGCTGCTTACACTTTATAGAGATGTATCAGAACCACACAAGTAAGTATTATTCTTTCAGTGTAGGCACTGAATATGCCAGCAAGAACTGATTGCATAAAAAAATGTTAAATCAAGCTTTTCTGATCTGATGCATTGCATTATAATTCTTGACAATCTAGTCTAATGAAGGTTTCCCTGCTCCTTGGGGAGGGGTTGGACCTTTGAAAGGTCCCTTCCAACCCAAACAATTCCATGGTTCTGTGCTTAAAATTTGCATACTGAATACTTAGTATTTCAGGCTCTTAATAGCAGGATTTGATCTTTCCTGGCACAGTTTGAGTTAAGGGAGTCAGACACTGCCAGGGCATTGATCTTTGCAGTGAACTCCTGTGCTTTTCCCCTTTCTGTGTCAGAGATGATTCCCTGTGACTCAATCCATGTGTGCTGACCCAGCAGCCAGGGAGAGCCTGGGCTGGAGGGTCAGCCTGGTGTTCCCTGGTAATTTTTTGTTAGAACTCTGTATGGAAAATCCAAGTATGCTGATGCCCACGGGGAAACCTTAGGTTAAAAACTAGATTGCTAAAAAATATGAGTTAAATTGTGTCATGTGGGCTCAGTTCAAAACTGAAGGAGGCTCACTGGAGGCACACCTACCTGTTTTTCAGTAGTAACATAGTATACACAGGTATTTCAGCATTAATAATCTATTCCAGAAATTTACCTAGACTAACCTTCCTCTTTAAATAAGTCAGGGGAGAGTAAAAGCAACTTCACAGTTCAGAAGAAAAAAGGCACTAGCTACAGCTTTTCTAGAAGGAAGAATTTATCTGTAATGCCTTTTTTCCCCCCTCCAGTTTACCACGACATTTCTGTGAAATTTAAAAGGACAAAAATCCGCATGAAGAAACAAAACAAAGGTAATTAAAGAAGTTTAAATTTTGAATTTTTATAATTACTGACTGGTATTTATTTGATGAACTTAAACTTATGTAGTGTCTAGTGTACCATGTTTTAAATGTTGAAAATCATCAATCATTTTCCTTTAGAAGTACCTGCTGTTGCTGACATGGCTTTGCTCTTGTACTTGGGACAAGTACAAGAAACTGGGACTTGTCCCTTTTACACTGCTGGGAGCTCTCTCCCTCTTCCTAAGTGCAATTCCTTCACTCCTGAATCACCTGGGTGTGGACCCTGGTCCTGCTCCAGCCACTGGTGGGTTTGTACAGAGCTATAAATTCTCACACTCCTCCCACTCCAGGTCTCCCTTTCTTTACAGCCTTGGTGGTGGTGCAGTCAGTTTGATCTTCCTGGAAGTGGCACCTAAAGTTTCCTGATAGCTCATCAGTTAGGGGTGTGGTTTTTTTCTTTTCCTTGTCTCTTTGGGTTTTTCTTCAGTTCAGTGTCTATTTTGTTTCTGGTTTCCCCTTTCTCCCTCAATTTCCTAATTGACAATTGATAACCTCTCTAGAATAAATTCTAGCCCTTTTCTGTGGCTTTCCAGCCATTTGCTCCCTAGGATGTATTTCTTTTTTTATGTCCTTTACTCAGCAGCAGCAAGATGTCCTGCAGTTTTTAAAGATCAGTAAAGCTAAGCCATGTGAAACAAACCTCTCTGGGGCAAAACAAATAGCTCCTCCATTATAACCTGGCAAGTCAAAGAAACCATTTGCACTTAATGCCAGGTGTTACAGTTATGCATTGGAGCTGATAAAATCTCAATCTCAGAGATGGATGCAGATGACACATAAACCTCTGTTGTGTTGGTGGATTTTGAAATATGTTTGTCTCTCCTTCACTCTGTGCCACTACAATTATGACAAAGTATAACTCATTCCAATTGCTGGGCCAGGAGAAGGGAAGTGATGCCTCTGCACAGCCCCTGGAGCCATTTTTAACATCTAATGTGTTCTAACATTCTGGGTAACAAAAATAACAGAGAAGAGATCTCAGTGCTCCCTTGTGAGTCAATTGTGTGCTTACAAAAAATCACCCAGTGCTCATTTATGGGTTTGGTTTTTTCCCCAGGGTATGGTCTGCATTGCCACCGAGCCATTATCACCATCTGCAGGCTAATTGGCATTAAGGACATGTATGCCAAGGTCACTGGATCCAAAAACTTGATTAACATCACCAGAGCTCTCTTCAGAGGCTTGACCCTACAGGTGGGTGCACTCCCAGTGCCCATTAGGTATGGGGACAGAAGGGGCTGGATGTTGTAATAGTTTATGGGCAAACAGTTTATATTCCAAGCTTAAAATGCAGTACTCTTACAAAGTAAGAATGAATTGAGCCAGGGAGGTGATGGTGTTCCCTCCACCTCTGAGTGCTCACAGTGGAGATGTCCCTGTCTGAGCCAGCTGCCTGGAATGGATGGAAAAGCTCCAACATGCAGCATTTCATCCTGCTTCCTCTGAACAGCAGCCTCAGGATGAGTCAGCCCTCTGGAAATTCTCGCCTATCTCATTTGCTTGCAGTTTTGGTGGCTGCCAAGGTTTAGCTGCTTCCATTGCCAGCACAGCCCTGCAGAGCTGTAGCTGTCAAGTCTGTCACCCTGTCCTGGCCATGTCACCAGTGCAGCCTCAGGAGGTGAGGGGGTTGTGGTCCTCTCTGCCTGGTGAGAGTCACAGGTCTCACAGCTTAGCCATACTCAGGGCAGACTTGGGGAAGTGTGGCATTGTATTTTCAATCATTGTCTGTGAGAGTCTTCCACAGAACAAGCAGAAGAAAGGCCTGCTGTACAAATTACTGCTTTTGGAGTTATGCACTTGATATGTTTTCTTCACTGCCCTGAGTAGGAAAAATTTCATGTCACCTGTAAACATTTACTCTGTAAAATCTGAGTGTTATCAAAACACCTTGTAGGCATGGGAGAGGTGTAGTTGAAAATAATGTTACATTCATATCTTTGTTAGCTAATGCCACCTGTCAGGGCAGTAACAAGCACTTTTCTGTAGCCAAAGCAAAATTTATATCCACATAAAGACATAACAATGTTCCTGCACAGTACTAACATGCCAACAGCATGTTTATGAGCAGGACATGTCTTTCCAGAAGCAAGTTCCTCTGGGATGACACTGTAGGGCTGCTGAGTATCTCTGAAGTCTGGCTATCTGAATTTCTGCCCATTCCATTTACCCAGTGCTTGAGCCGTTTGTCAGGAAATTACCCTTTGGTCTCCTTTTCCCCTGCCCCACATGCCAGGTGAGTTTTGGCCTGCAGCAGGGGCACCCTGTGCATGACTGTTGTGTTGTCTTCTCCCCGTGCTGCTGGCAGGAGACCCACCAGCAGCTGGCAGACCAGAAGAGCCTCTACGTGGTGGAGTTCCGCGAGGAGCAGGGCCCGCTGCCCATCGTGGTGGCCCTGCCCCAGGGCCCTGTCCGGGAGGAGCCCGAGCCCGAGGAGGAGGTTCCAAACACAAAGCTGGAGTGGAGGGAGGTGAAGGAAGCCCAGGGAATGCTGAGATCCCCCTGGGCGAGCGTCAGGCGGGCGGCGTGCTGACAGCCCCGTGCTGACAGCCCCGGCCCCTCTGCCTGCAGCTGGGACAGCAGCACAGGAGCTTCCTGCTGCCATCCAGGAGCACTCTCTGCTTTCCCACTGCCCCTGTGCCAGGGGACACATGGAAATGTGGAATGCTCATGGGGTGCTCACATGGAAACAGAGAACGGGTCTTGGCCTCAAGCACGCATCTACTCCATCCCAGATGATGGTTTGTAATCCAGAGCTCCCGTGTTTCTTTCACAAGCTCTTGGGAAACTCTTAAAAATACAAGATTGTGAAGGCAATAAAGAATCTCCAGAGATGCTGGGGCCACCTCTTTTGTTAGTATGGGAGAAAATACCTTACAAATCCTTCAAGACCAGCCTGGGAATTTACTTTTGGGAGTTCTGGTGTTAAAGATGTTTAGGAGCAATGTTTTACACCAATTTCAATGCAGGTTTCTAAAGACAGTAGTTGTGTATATACAGACAGGCAGTGAATTTAGTTGAGTTTTATCTCACTCTTGCAATGAAAATTCTAATTCCAAGGCCATGCCTGTTGAGCAGTGGGATGAAGGTTCTTTCCTGTTTGCCAGCTCAGTCAAATTATACCTTCAGTAGGGATTTCCAGGTGTTCAGGTTGCAAAGTTTCTTGTCACCAGCACATCAAGGTGCTGTTGGGGAATGTGTGCTGGCATTCAGCTGGCATCTCTAGTTAGGCCCCTACATAAAAATCTTCTGTGGCTTTACTGCTCCCACAGGTTAGTTCATACTAATATAGGGGCCTGTAGATGTTTTAGCCAGCACACAGATTGCTCATCGCTCACAGACAGAGCTGGCAGTAAAATGAGAAACTCCTGCATTTTCCATGGAGCTGGCCATAATTTTCTATTAAAAATCAAATTCTTCTCCTGCAATTTAGGAGAAGATGGAAGTTCTCCTAACTTATTGCATTGCTGGAGGCAAGGTATCCATTATGCAAATATTTAGAGAACAGTTAACATGGTGGTTAAACCACTTAGAGCAACCAAGATTACAATCTGGGCATAGTTAATGAATATATCTGCAATCTTGTTTTTAATAGGAGCCGAGGCTTTGCCTGCCTTCAAGTGCATAGCTTGGTTTAACTAGCATGTAATTGCCTGCTCTGCAGAGCAGATGCCTGCAGACCTCCTTGTCCTGCTGAGGAAGCTGGAGAAGAGCAGAGAAGAGAATTCCACAGGCACAACCAGATGAAACCCGGCGTGGCTGCAGGGCACAATAGGCCCAGTGTTTCAGCAGCGGGAATGGGGCTTGTAAATGCTCCGGAAAAAAACCTGATTTGTGGCTTTTTAAATGGGCTGCTCCATCCAGGTACATCTGGAAGGGAATGCCAGCGATGGAGGGATAGCAGCTGGGGGGACTGCAGGGTCTTTGTGCAGGCTGGGAGCCCTGCCAGAGTGCCCTGGCCCCATGGAAGTGTCCCCACAGGAAAAGTGTCTGTCATGCCCAGTGCTTCCAGCAGAGTGGCAGCGAAGCCCGGGGTCAGTGCTGTGTCAGGGCTCTCTGGGGAAGAGGAGTGCTGCACATGTGGCTCCTGGCAGGTTCTCTGAGCTCTGGGCAGCATCTCTCCCCTCAGGAGGTGCTGGGGGTGTGCCATTTTCCTACAGCTCCCTGGGCACGGCGGTCTGCGGGGCTGTGATCAGATGCCAGGAAGGCTGGGCACCATCAACCTCCTCCCTGTCCTTTTACCGTGCAGGGAAGGTGGCCATGGCTGCAGCTCAGCCCTGCCGGTGTCGCCGTCCCGTGCTGGGGCCCTGTGCCAGGCAGGGCCTGCCCTTCCCCTGCTCAGCTCTGTGGGCTCACACCCGAGGCTATCCAAGTTCCAGCTGCGTTTTCCATGAGTGCTGGGGGGTCCCTTCCTTCTGCCCAGCGCTCCCCAGGCACGAGGTGACACCGGGGCCGCAGAGGCTCCCTCAGAGCCCCTCAGGGCGGCCCTGGGGCCATGGCCGCTCCCATGGCCGCAGCACCCGGCTGCTCCTGCAGGGCTGATGCTGTGCCAGAGGCACTCAGCACACGGGGTGGGGACACAGGACACGGAGGGACACTGGTGCAGACTGGTGTGAACTGGTGTGCGGCGAGCAAGGGGAAAGCAAAAGGGAAAGCGAGGCAGAAGGAAGGAGACTGGGGCCGTGCCAGGCCGTGGGCTGTAAATGTGATGGCACAAGGCACAGGGACAGGGATGTGAGGGGACAGGGTGCACCTGGGTGCAGGAGGAACGGGGACAGCTCATCCCAAGGCCTGGGATCCCTGCCCTCAAGGCGTCTTAGAATGTCACATTCAGGGGCGTTAATAGAACCTGGGCACCACACACACCCCACGGTGATGGGGCGATGAAACCAGTTTTAACAGGTGGATGTTGAACTTCCGAGCAGTGTGCCATTGTCCAAAGTGGCTTTGAGTCCCCTCCCTGCTCTGAAAAGGGATTTCTCTATCCCCCTCTGGTGCAAACAGTTCCCTGTTGTCACAGTAACACAAGCTAAACAAGTCAGGCTGGTTTTCAGCGAGGAAAAAAACTCCACAAATGTTTTCCTTAGTTTGCAATTAAAAAGCTTCAAACCAAACCCATGTCACAGGTCAAAAGTTTCCCCAGCTATGAAGCAACAGAGGAGCCTCCAAGTCAACTTTTATTTCCCTCATCCTCTAGTCCTTGTTTTCCAGGAACTTCAGACTTAAAATGGAAGCATTTTTTGCCCCACGAGCTGGAAAAGATAATTTGTCACCACCGTTTTTTAGGCACCTCCAACTTGCTGAAAACATCCCTTCCTGGGCCTACCCACATTTCAATGAATTCATTGTCATGGTTTAACCCCAGCTGGCAGCAGAGCTCCTGGGGCTGTGCCTGGGTGCAGCAAAGGAAAAAGAGCAGCAAGGACTCAGCCGTTTTCAAAATCACAGCAAACCCATCTTTATTAGTGACACCGTGTGAGGGAGTAGCCATTCACCAAATGCAGGAGTTGATTGCCTCTGCTTGTTGAGTGATCCACACTGCTCCTGAGCCGAGTTAAATACTGTCCCCATTGCTCATTGCAAGTCAGAGAAGGCATATTCAGAAACTGCATGAAAATATTAATTTATACAGCAGTTTTATGGGGGAAACAGACTCAAATGGGCACACAGCAATCAAAATGACACAGTTTCACACTTGTGCTCCTTGGTGCTTGTTGTTCACTTTTCCCCTGATACCAGTAACAACCCTGGACACATAAAGGTGCAGTCCAGGGATATTTCAGCCCTTTGAACCCAACCATACTATGTTTTTTAAAGCTGGATGGTTTGGGTTTTTTTTGTTTTTTTTTTTTTTAGCCCCAGCATCAAACTGTACCCAGCCTGTAAGATACTGAAGGGAAACAGATTGTGCCAGGATATTCCTTTCTCTGGCAGACTCCTTGCCTTCATCACCAAGACCCCACGTAAAAAGCTGCTTGTTTATAGGCAATACACAAAGATCAAACCCCAAACCCAGCCTGGAGACGGCGGCCGCTGTTCCGGGCTCGCTCAGGCCCTCAGGAGGATTTCCAGCGCCGCAGCGAGAACACCACGTGGATCACGTAGAGCAGGGTGGCCACGAACGCAAACACCTGTGGTGGCAGGAAAAACACACCAGGCACTCAATGTCCTGCTGCACGGTGCCGCTCCAGCCCCGAGCGCGCGCCTCGCGCCGTCCCACGCGTGTGGGGACAGCCGTGCGCGGTGACGCTGCTCTGTCCCCGCTCCCCAAAGTGCACGAGCGGGTTTGGGGTGCCCAGAGCAGCTGCTGCAGCTCCTGCCCTGCAGGCAGGCAGGCACTCACCACGGCAGCGATGTTCGCATGGTACTCCAGACCCGGGGCAAAGCTGAGGGCGTAGGTGGTGTAGGCCTCCAGCACAGAGGCGCTCAGGTAGAACAGTGCTGCAATCTCGTGGCAGATGACATCCTGAGGAAAAGGGCCACACACAAAGTGTCACCTCCCCGGGGTCACACTGCCCACCTGTGGGATTTAGCCCTGTTCTGACCCAGAGGTGGGGTAACTGAGAGGTGTTTTAAAACCTTTTATTCCATTTTCAGTCTCATGTGAAGGGTGAGACAATACAGATGTTATAATTCACGCCATCACAATCAGAAGCCAACTATTTCCTAATTACAAAACACTATAAATGTTTCTTGGCCTATCAGCTTCTGTCACACCATGCTGTAAATGCCTTAAAGCCAAACATCTAAAATTACCCCTCGTGGGTTATATTACAATGCATCTTTCATAGTTCTATTTCTCCAAAGTATCCGGTCTTATTTGCAAGGCCATCCTTTGGAACTTGTTTCTAGCTCCATTTCTCTCTCAGCAATGTCTGTCCTATCCCATGGCATTTCTAAGTCAGAATTTCTCACCTCAAAGCCTGCATACAAATCCATACTGTGTGAGCCCTGTCAGGCTTTGGGAATTCTCCACAAACCCATTTCCCACACCCACACAGCCATCCCCAGGCTGCTCTGCAGGGCACAGCCAGGCAGGGCAGGCCCTGGGCTTTGTCACAGGCACGTACCAAGGTGACCCAGCAGCTGCCACCACGGTGGGCCCCACACAGGTAGAGGCACAGGAGGAGGATGGACATGACGAAGCAGAACACGGAGACAAACATCACCCAGCCCTGCAGCATGGGGCCTGGGACCTTGGAGGATGCCACCAGGATCCACACAAGGCCCCCAGTGATCTGCAAGACAAGGTGGGGGATAAAATGAGTGAGGGATGAAATGACTTGTGCAGAGCAGAGCCAGAAGCCACGCACATGGCAGCAGCCCAGCCTCCACCTGGAAATGGGCATTCAGCTGGGAGCATCTGCCACTGATCCTGACCCAGAGAAGTTCCTCACTGCCATTCACACCCTCCCTACCCCAGTGTGCCCAGGAGGCTGGTTCTGGCCTTTCTGGGGCTGGCTTTAATGAGCTGGGAGGCTGCTTTAGGAGAGAGGTGTTTGCCTCACACCCAGGTGTCAGATCCCTGCCAGGAGCAATGTCAAACCCAGCTCACCTGCACAGGCAGCACAGACACCTGCCCTCACAAATATCAAATATCACTCTGGAAGGAGAGAACAGGCTGAGCAGAGGTTTGACTCCCTGGGTAGGGGAAAGGAGCCTGAGGCTCCCAGCTGCTGCTTGGGAAAGGAAGCTTGTTTTGCTGCTCCAGCTCTTTGGGTCATCCTTCACTGGCCACACCAGAGCTGTGCCTGGTCCCTAGTGTGGGAGCAGGTGGGACCTTCTCAGCCAGCCTTGGGAGCTTGCCATGGGTTTTCTGGCACAGCAATGTCCAGGCTCCATCCCTTCACCAGCAGACTCCACACAAGAGGATGGGGGCATCGTGTTCAGTGTTGAGGAATGCCTGGAGTGCAAGTGGTGCCTTTGCACTGAAATGCTCTCATTCTGATCTTTGTATGGCCAGGGTATCCCAGTCAGCATCCAAGTGCCAGCTCATACTCATTTCCATTGCTCTGGCATTTCCATCTCCTTCCAGGCATTTTGCAAGTGGAAAGAAAGTCTCTGATTTATGATAACTCAGAAAATGTTACATCATTTGCGTCACCCCACAGTTGTAGAAAAGTTCATTGGTGCCATTATGCAAATTGACACATTACATCAATTACGTGCTTGAGATGTGGCAAAGACCTGAGTGAAAATGTGTCTTCCAAAGTGCTGCTGTTCTGGCTTCTCTTGTAACAACCAAAGGCTGACACCTGGACACTAATCCAGTCCTTTTAATCACTCATGTCCTGACAAAATCTGCATCAGTGTCTGGCTGCTAAAAATCCTGGGGAAAAGCATTATGGCTGCTGCATTAAAATCAAGCACAAATGATGGTGAGATATGAGGTTGGGGGAAGAGGCACCACAGCTCACTTCCTACCACTCAGCATCTCTCCTTCCTGTGGGCTGTGGTTACTCAAAAATTCTGCTTGATGTAGTTTGATTACTGACTTTGATTTTAGGGTGAAGACTCATAAAAAGGAAGGCTTGAGAAGTTTTAAATACCTCACAGCAGGATGTGGACAGCAGTGTATGGAAAAAAAATGTATCCTTTAAATAGCCTTTACCAGGCAAACATTTCTGCTTTCAGCTTGTTCCAGCTTTTCCACATAGGTCTGGGTATCCATGTGTGCAGAAAGTTCTTCAAATTAAATAGATTACAAGGATTGAACTGAGCCTCACAGTTACAAAAATGGTAGCTCTTGATCAGCCCATGCTAATGTGGCAATCATCTGAGCTGCAGGTAGGATCTTCTGAACATTTCACAACCCTCTTACCATTTAAAATGCCAATTTTGTTATGATACCATCTTGACCCGTGGTAGGCAGCCTGAGATTCCACCAAGGAATGAGAAGCTCTTTATCCCTGTGAATGCTGTGATTCAGGGCAGCCACCTCCTTTGTACACAGCAGAGGTCACACAGCTGCACAGCCCAGAGCCTTCCTGGAGATGGAGAAATCCAGTCCTGCAGCATTCCTCCTTCCGGGGTGGCTCCTGGGCCTGCAGGATGCACATTTCCACATCCCACCCAAACCAAGGGATAGGGTGCTCATTCCAGCAAGCTGCCCTGCCAAATCCCCTGCAGGCAGGGATTACAAACAAGCAGCTCGAGGGGACCAGGCTGGCTGAGGCCAGCAGCAGGCTCAGCGCTGGGTCTAACACAGCTCAGTGTTAGGAGTGGCTGGCAAGTGTCTGCCCAGCAAAACCTCCGCAGGGGCTTAACACCCTCCGTGCTGTGCCTGCAGGAAACCCAGACCTTGCTCTGGGGCAGAGACCAGCCCTTTCTCTGCTTTCTCTACACCCTCTCTGCCACACGGTTATCACCGGGAGAAGGAAGGAGACGCTGTAAATCCCAGGGTGGGGACCAAGCTGAGTGACAGGAAAGGATTTGGTGCCAGATGGCAAAGCTGGAGTTTTTAGCATGAAACAACCTGAATGCCATCCTACCATGCTCAGCAGAGCTTTCTGTGCTGGACCAGAGCGCTCAGAATCAGGGGAAAAGCCTCAAAGCTCTTGAGAAGAGCCGGTTTCATGAGTTGGGCAGAGGACGCGGGGAAAAGTTCAAGTCGAGACTTTGTATCTTCCAGCCTATGCTCAGGGCAAATGCTTTTAACCACGTGTGCCAAACCCATTATGATTACGATCTCCTTCTGCTCAATGAAGTTACAATGTGGAAAGAAGTTACGAGGTGTTTGCTCACCCTTTGCTCGCCCACGATCCAGCAGCTCCGCTGGGGCTGGCCCTGCGGCGCTGGAGCGGGACAGCCCCGGCTGGCCGGGCTCTGTGCTGCTGCAAACATCCCTCAGCTCGCCCCAGGCCCTGCTCCGAGCCACCAGCTCATCCCCTGCCTGTGCCTTCCCTAAAATCACCTTCCTGGCAATTAACCGGCTCCATTTGGCAACCTGCTTCAAACCCACCTGCAGCGCCTGGCGGTGTTTTAGGCAGGGAATTACAACTGCTTTTCAAAGGCTCCAGGAATACCCCACTGCAGGCTAAAGGAGACCTTCAGAGCCTGTGGCTTTCTCCCAGGACGAGCTGCCCCCGGCCCCTTGAGGCTCAGAGACCTGGCGTGGGTCCCGGGCCATGTGTCTGGGGACAGGTGTCACCCCTGAGACACCTGTGCTGAGTGCCCGTCAGCAGGCAGGATTCCCCCCCGGGAAAAGGCAGCACTCACGATTTCGGGGATGAAGAGCACATCTGGGAGGGTGGTGAGGACGGCCAGGCCGCTGGGCAAGGCGCTGCTGGATGTTGAGGAGGACATGGGGAGCCTCTGGCAGGTGATTCTCGGCTGCTCTGCTCCTCAGTGCCCAACCAGCCTCTTCACCTCTCCCTCTTCCTCCGTTCCTGCTCTCGCTGCTTCCTCCTCGTCGCCCCTTCCTGCCCGGTTTCTTTCCTGCTGACAGAAGAAGCCGTGAGTGGCACAGGTGTGGCCAAGCCTTGTGACCGGCAGTCACATGGCAGCTGGTCGGGGGCAGCCCCGGGGCGCCGGGAGCGGAGTTCTGCTGTCCCCGCCCGGGCTGGGCCGGGCAGGTCCCCGGGCAGGGCAGGGTGGCACTGGGGTGACAGCTCAGGGCACCAGGGGACACCTGTGCCCATCAACCTGCAAACCCTCGTGTCCTCTTTTATTTACAGTGAGCCAGAGGGACCCCTGCACGCCCGAGGTGTCACAGCAGAGGACAGGCCAGGATGTGACATGGGGCAATAAATGGGCCTAAAAACATCCCCCAGACATCCAGGGATGGGGGCAATCAAACTGCAGGGCAGACCTCCATCACCTCAGGAGGTTGGAAATGCCAAGGTAACACAAATTACCTAAAATGATGAGACTTCCCAAGCAGTTTCACTCTTCTAAATGTTTTGGTTTTGTCTGCAGTCCATGGGAGCAAGTCATTTCCCTTCTTCTTCATATGGAATATTTACTCCTTTTTAACACACTTGGGCACACAGCAAAAACCACAGAACTCCAGAAGCTGAGGCCAAAAAGTGCAAGGAAAGGACTTTCTTTGAGAAAGGAAGCCATGTAAAAGCTGTCCCTTGGAGAGAGCAGTGGAGAGATGAGTGGAGGAGGCTGCAGCACCAGAAAAACTGTGCAGGTGCTTTAAATCAGCAGATTAAGTGAGGGGCAGGGTTACATGGCAGAGCAAACACAGAACCAGAGCTGTGAGGCAGTGAAGGGGTGGGATGGATGCCTCTTACCCACACCTTCAGCTCTATCATTTCCAGTCTATTAAAGCAAAAACATCTAAGTAGATAATGCCATCTTTCTTTTAAATTTTTTTTTCTGTAGACCTTTCCTCACTTAAATGCAGAGTGTGTGCTGACCTTCATGGATTCTTCAAAGGTGGGAGGGTGTTTTTGCTGCACCCACCTGATTTCCCACTTCTCTAGTGAGATTCCATTTGCCCTAAGGTGACACAGCTACACATAATGGATGAAAATTTGGATATGAGGCAGACCTAGAAAGCAGCCAGCAAAGAGGGAGAGCTGGAAGCAGTGGGAATGCAGGCTTTGGAGCTGGAGACACTGGCACAGCTCCAGAGGAGTCTCTGTCTCTGTCAGGGAGGAAGATGAAGCTCTCCTGTTCCTGGGGCCATGGGATTGCTGTGAGGAACAAGCAATTGCATTATGAGGGGCAGGGGCAGTGCTGCTGTTCCATTTGGAAGGGCTGGGACAGCTTTAAAGAACCCCTCCTTTGTCTTATTGACAAATTTTTGGTGATGGATTAAAAACCAGGGGGTTTAACAGAACATTGGGTTCAGTGGTGAAGAATGCTGAGCCCAGCTTGACCAAACTCTCTTTAATTAGGGTGCTGCTCCTGACTGAGGTGGGCATCAATGGAGATGTGGAAGAGACTGGTAGGGAAGTGAGAGATGGAAGTTTTGAGCAGAAACCAAAGAGCTGGTAAGATCTGACTCAAACATTCTGCTGAGGACAACACAGAATCTGAAAGTTGCAGGACAATCAAGCCTTTCACACTACAAAAGATCAGCCCCAGTTTTCCCAGCATATCTCCTTTATATGCATGAAGATCCCTCCTCTGGCTGGGGACTCCCTCAGGGACACCTCTGGAGGCTGAGGGACTTGCCATGGTCAGTGACATGGGTGGGTAACATCAAGCTCTATTTGATTGTCCTTCAGCTGCATTATTGGTGCAATAAAGAGAGCACTCTACGGGAAATAACTCTGATCAGATTGTCATTAGGCACTTTGCATTTTTATCTTTTTACACTTTCATCTTATCATTATCACTGCCAATTTAAACAGAGCAGTCATTTATTCATTCTCGTACTTGTCAGGTGCTTCCAGGCCACCTGAAAGAAAAGGATGACATGACAGGTTTCCCTAGGGAAGTATAAACCACACCAAGAAGAGCTTTGTGTTCTGGAAAGGTTTCTCTGAGAGGGATGCCTGGACCTGCACAGTTTTGGAGCTGGTACCCAATGCTGGAGGTGAGCTCCACAGCCTTTATTTGCCGAGGAAAGCTCAGCCCATGGCTGGTGCAGGTGATGCTGCCCCGGGGAGGTACAAACAGCAACAGCTGCTTCCAGAGAATTTCCGTGTTAGAGCAGTCCCTGGTGGATGCATTCCACACCGGAGGCAGCATCCAAATTCTGGGGCAGGGCTGCTGGCAGTGGATTGCTCCCACACAGCAAGTGCCATGAAAGAAAGCAGGTGCTGGCCTTTGCCTCCCCTGGGGAGCCTCTTATCTGCACTCTTCTCTTATCTGAAATAATGTATTTCCTTTTGTCCCTGGCAGTGGATTGCTCCCACACAACAAGTGCCATGAAAGAAAGTAGGTGCTGGCCTTGGCCTCCCCTGGGGGGGTCTCTTATCTGCTCTCTTATCTTCAATAATGTATTTCCTTTTGTCCCAGCACATTTTGCCAGTAGGGTATAGACACTTCAGATCTGCTATTTAATTGTCTAGGAAGTACACAAGGCTAGAGGGCGGAGTTTGGAATGGTGACACTGGGAAGGTAAAAGCCAACATCTTTTTTGTCCTGGCACCTCTAGTGGGAGCAAGCAGTGGAGGACTTCAGGTTTGGATGCTGAAGAAGGGGAAGTGAATCACCTCAGTGCAGTTCATAGGTTACAAAATAAAGGTTTAGTCCAGCACTGGCTCTTTCTTCCAGGACCTTCTCTGCGGGAGCAGCTGTGGGAGTTATTTTAATTTTGGACATAGATTCTGTGGGAGAAGCTGAGGGCACACACAGTGAAAAGAAAGAGCAAGGACCTGCATGTGGTGCAGTTCAGAGGCTGCAAGAGGAAGGGGAAGGCCAGGGCTGGCTTTTTCCCCCAAGAACTGTATGGAAGCAGTTGCTGGCTGTTTAAAGCTTTGAACCTGGGCTCTGGGAGATTGAAATGATGGATGCAGCTGAGAAGGGAAGTGCAAAACTCCAGGATGTGGGGTGTAATTCCAGAGGTATGAGACAGATGTGGAGCCAGCAAGTTTCCTCAGCTGCCACTGTTGTGACCAAGACTTTTGCTGCATTTTTACAGTTAAGGTACAAGATCTGAGTGAAAATACATGAAGGCCCAGTTATTTGGAGAAATTTTGGAGGTAGCATCCAAACTTCCCAGGTGGAAGCTGTCACTGCAGATCACAGCACACCAGCCCTGTCATGCCCAGCTCCCACAGCTCCAGCTACACACATACATATATAAAAATATATAGAAATATAGAAATATATATGCACACAAGTACAGGCATCATTTCCATGGTCAATGGCTGTCCCCCCAAGGTGTCTGCAGAGTTAATTTAGTCCATGACTAGTTCCATCCACCCCTGAGTGTCCATCATTCCACCCCCCTCCCCCAAACAGAACAGGCACTGAAGGCTGGGAAACAAGATTTTAAGGGGACCCCTCCCCTTCTCAAAAACACAGCTCATACACTTGCAGTTTTGGTTTAGGGTTGTTTTTCTTTTTTTTTTCCTTTTTTTTTTTTTAATAAAAGAAGGCTTCCAGATACATAATTGCTATTGTGCTGTTTGTGCAGGACAAACAAACTTAAAATACTAAAATGCACAAGTCAAAACAAGCTGTTTCAAACTGCTCAGCAGTGCAGGCTCAAGCACTTATTTGCAATGGCTTTACTCTTTGTACAATCAGTTCTATATGTAGCAATGACTGTATATAAAGAATATAGTACATACTATTGTTTTCATTGTCAATTTACAAGAGAAAAAAAAAATAAATATTTTCCTTTCTTATTATACATTAACACTTCAGTAGAAAGTTACAGCTGTTGTGTTGGCATGACCTGCAACATCAGGAGGAGAAGGGACATGCATACTTATCTATTAAGAACTCTAAACTATGACTTTGAAATAAATTACAGAGGATAGATACCAGCCAACAGAACACTGATTATCTGAATTCAGCACATGTGTGATTCTTGCTCCATGGTAAAAGCCACAAGTCTTGCAGAATGCAGCAGCCAGTGGGTTGCATGATGTCAGGAGGACAAACCACGTGTGGTGCAGCCTCTCCTCCCAGTGCCTGTGAGCAGCAGGCTCGTGGTTCCTCAGGCAAAGGAGACCGAGTGGTTGAGCTGGTCCTTGCACCCTTCACACAGAACTAGCACCATAAAGATGCAAGGACCTCAGCAAACACCTAAAGTTCATGCTTAATAGATAAAGCATGCATCTTGTAGAGTTTGTGCAGGGTACATACTCTGTTCATTAAGGTCACTGTGCAAAAAAAAGATTCCTAACCACTGAAGATGTTTCTGTAATTCTGTTAACATTATTAGCAACGTTTTTAAAGTTTAGCAGGAATTAATGTGTGCAATTAATGAAAAACCTGTACTCCTGGTTCCCCCCTGACTGCTGTGCACTGTACACTGAACTGAGAGCTGAGGAAGCAAAGGCAGCAGCCTGAATGTCCAATGAAGTGGGGGGAAATGAGCTGCGGTTTGCTAAAAAATAAAAAAATATTTTTAAATGGCACCAAGCTTTGTACAGGTGGATCTACCAGTGCAAATACATATACATGAGGTACCAATTCCTTCAGATCTATTTAGATGTATCTTAAAATCACTCTCTTAATTTCCTGCTGTCAGATAAATGCTACAGCTTGTCAGCCTGTAAGTAAAATCAAAATCGAAACAAATTTTCAATATATTCAATATCAGATTATTGTAATTTCTCTACAATTTAGTTTCTGAGCTTTCACTACTGAGACTGCTTAACTAATTTTTGTTTTCTTTTAAAGCACTAGCAATAATTTTTTTTCCCAAGATTTGAGATGATTTGAGGAAAAAGTTAAAATGTGTACGTAAATTGGAACAATAACTGTAGCTGGCTAAATATTTTACCATTGTTTGAGATTTCACTAAGTACTGTTAGGAAGGAGGAACACAGTTATTGCTATTTGAAGACTTAAAATTAAAACAAGCCAACCTGAAAGCATAGACAGAGCTATTCCAGTGGTGAAAATTCTACAGATACAAAACAGCATTCTGCCTAAAATGAGTCCTTTTGCATCTGAACACTCCAAGTTATCTACAACTTTCTCCTCCAGGTAACTATGATGGCATTTCTGTGGAGCTATGTTTGAAGTGGCTAACTGTGGGACACACACAGCTTTTCAGCTCTGGCAGCTCCCTCCTGAGACGTTCCAGCTGCTCCACCTGGAATATGTTTGGTTGTTCAGGGTTTGAGTCGTATATCCTGAATAAATGAGAAAAGAAAAAGCACTGATCAGTATCAACTAGCAGAAATGCACAGAAATGTACACCAGGTGAAGCACCTGGGTTTTTTTCCTTAACAGAGCAAAGTGGGGTCCCAAAGACAGTTTGTGTGGGGTTAGTTCCCTAAGTTTTGCTGCTCATCTCACAATAGAAAATGATATTCCCTTTACACAGACTAGTTAGTGTTCCACTGGATATACTAAAAACCTACTGCCATATACTCCCTTAATCTCCTGACAAATGTGATTTTACAGGTGGCACAAAGCAGTGAAACAAGAGCAGTGTTCCAGGCTTCCAAGTTCAAAGCATAAGAAATGGGAACAGACTGTGATATACTGCTTGCACATAATACTGCATGGACTGTATACTTACTGTTTCAACAAGTATTTCACCTCCCCCCAGTTCAGAATTTTTTCTTTGTTAAATTACCATAATTACCACAATATTAAGTGAAGAGTGAAAAATAGAAGATCTGACCTCTCTCCACACCTAATGCAAATTAACCATCCACACCACTTTAAACAGTCTATCCTCTTTCCACTTCCTTGTTTTCTCACACACAAACAAAGCTGCAGATCTGAAATGTCAGCACCGTAACACATTGTCCAAATCCAAAGCACATTTTAAGTGACAGTGTAAGCACAACTCAAACACTGTTCTGGTGTAATTCATTACAAAGAAAAAGCATTGGTGCTCCTGTAACTTAACATTGGTACACCACCTATGGGAACAAGGATATACCTTGATTTCCCAACATTCATTTCTAGTATCAGCATGTTTATATCCAAAATTTTAATCCTGGCACCCAGCTGCTCTCACTTTTAGTTGTTGCACATACAGCTCCAGGTATTGTAGGTCTCCAGGTTTATCTCCTTTAAATGAAAACTTCTGCAAGAAATTCAGGCTAAGGCTGAGGCTTCTGCCTTAGTCTGAGAATGTTCAGCTTCAAGAAAGTAGTTTGTTTTTATTTCATCACCCTTTGCCTCTCACACACTTTCAAGTCATGCCCAAGAGGAGCCAATGCCACTGACCAAGCAATGCAGTGCTGCTGTGAGAGAGTGCAAGGTGCCCTTTTACCCTGACAGGACAACTGTGAACTGCTGCCAACTCCAGACACCAGAACCAACACACAGCTCCAGGTGGGTACAGCCATGGGATCCAACGGGGAAACTCCACAGGAAAGGATGATATGGGTCACAGGAAGGTCAAGGACAATTCCTGGGAAGAAACTCCTAGAAGTGAGGCTAGATGCTGTCCAGCTTGATGAAATTCAAACAGAAGGCACAGCATTTCACTTACTTGCACAGCACTTATAATCCAGTACAGGCCTAAGATATGACCCAAACTTGCCCAGTGGAAGCTTTCTGCAAAGTAACAGCTCTACCTTCTTTCCTTCCTTCCTTCCTCTGCCTTCTTCAGTTGAGTCAGCTGACACCTTATGAATTTCCCTGCAAATTCAAAGCACTGAAACTTGAGGGTAGTTTTCTATATAAAACTATATAAAACAGTTATAGTCTATATAAACAGTCTATATAACAGTGTACAGTCTATATAAAACAGTTCCTATACATTAGGAACTAGGAATCTGAAGTCTTTCCCATCAGTTAGACACTAGAACAGCAAAAGAAAGGTTCTTCTAAGCCCCTTGTTCCTAGAAAATGGCTAAGCATGTTTCTAAGCAGCTTCTGGCAAGTATTTTATTGCAAATTCTTTACTACAAGTATAAACTCTTTAATGCCTGCTCCATTCTAAATTCTTTTCAGTTTAGATTCTGGATTAATTCACCCCTCCAAGCTCCTTCCAAGCTGTCCACTACAGCCAGTCCACCCCAATGTGGATATTTGGTTTCTTTTAAACCAAAGGCAGAGAAGACAACTCAAAGCAAAACTCCAGAATTTCCTGAGCCTACTTTTTGTTTGGGTCCACAGAAGTACACCACCAGTTTGCAGCAACAGAGCTCCAGCGCTTCTCTAACTGTTTCCAACATCACTGTAAAGATAAGGAATAAACTCTCATCTCCCTATCCTCCATTCTTCAACAGGACAATTATTTGTAAGCAGCTATGTACCAAGGTTTCTCCATTTGACCTCTTAGTAATAAGCAAGCCCTGAAGTCCTTTAAACATTATTTTTCTAAATAAGCACCTTCTACAAGACTGGCAGGACACTGCAGGGCTCTGCAGTGAGTGTAAAACTGATGTGTTTGGCTCCTGAAAGGTGTTTTGCAACCTCTGAAAACACACACAACAAGAGGCAGCAGCACTGAAACACTGTTTTCATGCTCAAAAGATTTTCTGAAGCTTTTGGTTAAAGCTTTTCACTTTTCTTCAGATCTCATGTAAAACTTTGAGTTTACTTTGCAATTCACAAAATAGGGAAGACTTAGACTGTCACTGCAAAACATTTTAATTCAACCACTGAGCAGATTATAAACCAGCTGATACTACACTTCCTCCACATATCCATGCTGTTATTTAAGAGACATGCAGCTTCAGGCAAACAGGGCAGCCCAGATTCCAGCAGTGTTCTGCTTTTGAGGAGTGTTTAAAATGCTTTTGATTGGATTGCCAGCTAAATCTGTGTAAATGTTGGGAAGTTACCAATACCAATCAAGCACAGCTTTTGCCTGCAAATGCAACATGCAGCCTAAGGAACTGCAGAGTTTGGACAAAGCTCTCATGGAAAAGCTCTCAGCATCCGTGTTTGGGGAACAGTGGTTTAGTGTTTTTATGCAGTTCTGTGTATTATTCAACAAGCAAAATTCAGATCATGTAAAGTGAATGAGAAAAGATGATGCAAGTGTAAGCCAGCACCCACCCCCTCTCCACATTGGTATTTCATATACAGCCAGCAGGTGGAAAAACACAAGGCTCAGCTGCTCTTACTGAGTTAAGTATCTTCAAATACAGAAATATTTTCTGGACTGTTTACAAAGCCTATCCAGGAGAAAAACACCAGCTCAATCACCTCAGAAATCCTGCTTTAAGAATTAACATTTTAACCAAGCCAGAGAATTTCACGATAGGTTGAAATTTCTTCTCTAATTAAAATGGAAACATCAGACTAATAAAGCATTTTCAGGATGAGATTTCTGTGCAGACAGAAGACACCCAGTCATGCACATGAAGGATTTCCTGTGCCAGAGCCCAGATAAAAGCCTGAAGGCAGATGTGGCACCTTGCTGTACAGGCTGCCCTTGTAACCCAAATATTTTGGTCAAGCACTGAGATGAATGGCAGCTGAACACAGGAAAACAGGAGATTATCATCTCAGCACATGTTTGGATTAATGGCTTTGGGTGGATGTAATAATCTGCAGCCCAAGTGGAGAAAGGCCTGGATGAGGGGAGGGAGTGCATTTCTGTTCCTTCCTCTGCCCCAGTGAGATCAGCCTTTTAATATTTCTGGCATTTGTAAGCTTCCCAGATTTAGTCTTGCAGTTTTTCTCCATGCAAAGCAAAGCCAGACCCCCTACCTGCATTTTTTTTTGCCCAGTGCTTGGTATCACCAACTTTTGGTATTCAGGACACAGTTTTTCTGCCATCTTCACAACTGGCTACAGTGTTTTGGTCAATTCTACATGGATGATTAAAGTTTGGAAAAAAATAGCTTACAGAAATAATCTCAGAAAAAACTACTGCACACAATAACTCAGGGCCACACACAAGCAACCTAAAATTCACTAAAATTCCTCTATTCACTATTATTCCTAGATTATTCAGATAATCAGCACTCAGCATGGTGTAAGTAAAGGTCAGTAAACAGGAATACAAAATACCATATTTTATAGATATCTGGACTTGGCCATAAATCCAGAGGACAAAAATTTTGCAGAAACCACAGAAGCACCACCATCTCAATCCAGCTCTGGAAATATTCTGGAATTTTGAGGACACAACAATAGGACTGGCTTCACACTAAAGCAGATTACTGCAGTCCCTGCTTATTTCTATACCTTGGAACAGTCATGTACATCTCTCTCTCTCGAGTTCTGCTTGTTAAATTCAGTTTTAAATTTATTTCTAAACTCCAAACAGCACAGAATATGGATGCTGACAGCACACCTATTTAAACTCTAAATATCAAAAAGACTGGCTCTTTTCCCAGCAGCTCCAGCTGTGAGTGGAAACCTTTGCTGCCAGGTTTTACATCCCTACATTCCAGGACCTGCAGGTACCATCTGCATCTCAAAATGTCCACCTTGCAGAAAGTGTCATATCCCTAACCTGTATTAAGATTGAATTTAATTCTACTCACACAATTAGTAAAACTTGAAAAGTAATTAAGAATTGCAAAGGGACATCCCACTGTTTGTTTTGGCCTACAGAAAAAAAAAAAAAAGGGAAATGACATTTAGAAATTACACTTAAGAAGACTGCAATTACAGCCTTGGAGTTATTACTAATTTTGGGGTTCCTCTCCAAAAAATGGGAAGATGTTGAAGTGGAAATGATAGAGGAGGCAGCAAGAGGAGAGATGAACACTATTAAGAATCCAGATGATCTAAACAGTGAAGGAAGGTTAAGGAATTTTTGCTCAGTTAATTCCACAAGGGAATTCAGCCTTCCAACTAATTGGCTGGTTATCAAAAGGTGAGATAAAAGGTGTTCTGCTGTCCTGCCACAACTTCAAACACACCCAGCAGTACAATAGCACATTAAGGTGACATGTAGCTGCCTTGCAGCCTCGACATAAATGCCAGAACATTTCCTCAGTGTGGAGTCTCTAAAGCAATGAAAGCAACATGAAATCAGAAATTAGGCTGTCACCTGCTGTACTGGTTAAACACAGCAGTGAGTATCTACTGCACAGGGGTGATTAACAGTTCTGGAACACTGCACTAGAGACATGAGGTGAAGAGACATCTCACAAACACTTTCTGCAGCAGTGCTTGATTGAAACACCCCACCAATAATAAAATGTCATTACCCTGTGACTGCACACCACGTGGCCAGAGGATTGTTTCACCTCCATTCTAGTCCAGGGGTATTTTTCACTGACCCAAGGGGCCCCAGTCTGAGCTGCAGCAGAGGTGCAACACCCAGCACTGCTGCAGCAGGAACAGGACTTTGTGTCCATGTCTTCAGTCTGAAGCTGATCCCCAGTGTCAAACCCTGGTTATTCCTTTTTTTACTGCCAGTGAACAGGAGACTCTGTGCAGCATAAGAAGTGGCACCTCTGGCAAACCTGAGAAGCAATGGACCCCCACCTTGAAAGGACTCTCAGCAGTCAACAACAGACTGGGAAGAGTTAACTATTTTTACAGAGAGCCTAGAACCCTAGGAGCAAACATATTTGATTTCTTGCCCCAAGATATGATTAAATTGACTCTCAGTTTTCACTTTATAAAACACAGCCTTTGACAATTATTGATCCCCCTTCCTTTTTTGTTTGTTTGTTTTTTTTCAGGTAGAACAATACACAAAGCAATACTCTTGCTAAAGCAGAAGGTTTGAAAGCCTTCTGTAATTTGAAACTTCAGTTACACTTAATGCTTTCCCAATTACCTTCTTATCTATCAGAAATCCTAGTTTAATACAGCTTTTCAAATTAAATTTGAAATTCATCTCAATGAATTTCTCATCTTAAAAAGACATAAGAGCTAAAACTTTGGGGTTTTGTAAGCAACCAAATAACACAACAACACTTTTGTTCAAATATTTAATTCTGACATCTCTACCTGAATTTTGGATGTAACAGCTACTTTCTGAAATGACTGATTTGGCAGTTTGCCCTGGAGTCACTCCAAGCTAATTTCAATAGGAAAAATGTGCATTCACAGCTTTGAAACGTAACAGAACATTGTGTTAACTATTCCCACAGCTTAATGTAGAATGCTGAAACTTCAGTCAAACAAATTGGTAATGTTTTCCTCACCCTATCACGTACCTAACTTAAAAATTGCTGTCATGAATATTAGCAGCACCTTAAACATGTATGCCATGCACTAGAGTTCTTTAAAGAATCAAATTACATTTATGTTAATCTCAGGAAAAACAAAAGTTATTTTGCTTCACATACAGCTGAAAGAGTGGGAACTGGTGTTAGACTTGCTCTTGGTCTGGGTTTATGGGGTCCTTGTACTTTCTGTACCCAGTTAGCCAAGAAGCAACAGGAAATTTCACCAGAATCAATTTTACAACAGTTTCTAAGCTTGATGGTGGTGGTGGTTATGAGTGTAATTTTAACAAGCCACAACTAAGTACCTGTCATATATTAACCCATGAACACCATATTCTCTCAACTTCTTCCTGTTATCCGGGTCATTTGCATCATCACCCCATGAAAAAATAATCAGGCCTTTGGATATGGCCCGTGTAATAAACTCTGGATTCCTCAGCAGGTCTTCAGTATGCACATTAATGCCCTGAAATACAAAATACTTCAATTGAAATCCATGTTTCTGAAACACTTCCATCAGCTTTTTTCTAATCTTTTGACACTGGCAGCTCCTTACTGTTTCATCCATAATAATAAAAAAATATTTCATACTTAATATTTTTCTACTAGTATTTAATACTTAATAATCTAATATTTAATAAAATTAGAGAGTTTATTTATAGTGCTATTTTTAAAACACTGTATTAAAAACCACTTCAAACAAAGGACATTTTTTGGGCGGTTACCCAATATCGGTGTATTTTTTTTGTGAGATTAGGCGTAATTGAAAGCATTAGTGTCAAAAGTGATAGATTGGTTTGAAATAACGAAATAATTTAATTAAATGAGCTCACCAGCAGGTTCTCAAACTGTGCAAAGTTCATGGCAATGGGAGTTGTGCGAGACCTGAGGTCCATGAGCTCTGGGTAGAAGGTGGATTCCCCCTGGGTCAGGAACAGCACAGGATACTTGTTCTGCTTGTGCCGGATCCTGCCGGGAGCAAAGGAAAAAATAAAAGCGGAAAAATGAAAATTTGATCTCATTGTTTCCAGGGGAATTCCTCTCTCCCCTCCATGCTCTTCCAGTTGCTAGCTGGTGCAAGGAGATGGTGCCACGGTTTAGCATCAAACTGTGCTGACAAACTGCTCCAGTGAGTCCTTCTGCCACCACTGGAGAGCAACACAGCTTAAGGGAAGCCAGACTTGATGTTGAACTCAGCCTTACGTCCTCAAAACGTTTTTATACAATCCCCAAAGGCCACTGAATTCTGTAATTTTCTCCTTAAATGCACAGATTCATGATGATCATGAAGATCCAGGATAGGAATTTCTAAACATGGTTCATATGCAGCCCCTGCCCTCACTAATGCATTTTTCAAGCTGGATACTGGAACAGGATGGTTTGTTCCTAAGTTAGGCTTGCACACCCCTCAAGGATGACTGGAAAAGACTTTGGGGTACCAGAAGAAACCCTGACCTTTTTTGTTGTGCTAAGAAAGACTGAAGCATCCAGAAAGGCACTTGACAAAAACATCCACTGTGACTTTGCTCTCCTATTTTATTTTTGGCTCATTTCAGATGGCAAAGTGGTCTCATTTCAGTTCCCAACTATTTTAGCACTCAAATTTCATGTCTAAGCAAAACACCTGTTATTTATTTCCTAGTGTGTATTTTTGAATACAAAGCAAATTTTACCAAATAAAAATAAATTCCAAAACCAAAGTACATTGTTTCTCTCTTCTTTACTTACATTGTACAAATATCTGCATGAAAAGAAGAAAACACAATTCTTCTTTGTCCAGCATTCATCAAAACAGTTTTCAGAATAATATCTAGAAAAAGGTTCATATCAAAGTAAGTTGACAAGTTGCCATCCCACTGTCCATCCTGGAAGAAGAAAGCACAAGTTTGAGTCACTTAATGCTTACTAAAATTATTTTAACCAGCAGTGGTCTCTCAGTCAACCTGAGCAAAGTGAGAATTCAGCTGGGCAGTCTGAAGGCAGAATCAACCCTTCAGTCTGCTCAGTGCTGGTTACAGCTCTCCAGGACTGACAGCCTGACTCCTCACACCAGTAAAATCCACTGGAAAATTCTCTGTCTCCCCATCCAAGGAATGCATTCCTAGGAAGCCCATTACAGCTTCAAACCACAAAGAGATTCCCTGAAAAGCAGCAATCACAGCAGCTACTCCCTGTTGTTATTTCCAGCACACTGACCTCCACCTCCCACTCTCCTCAGCTCCCTCCCCACTCCAGGTTTCCAGCCCCAGCCTTTCCAAGCCTTTCCCTCTGGGATGAGTGCTGCACAGCCCAGCTTGCATTTCTTGGCACTTTCCTGCCTGCCCTCTTGTGAGCTGTTGACTTTAAAAAGAGTCTCCTACCTAAAGCAGTCTGAACTCAATCCTAGAAATACTTCTTATCATTTTAAGAACAAGTCTGTTTGTTTGTTGGAGTGGTGCTACTATACCCCCAGTTTAAAAACAATGCATTATTTAAAAAAAAAAGGCACAGAACCCCACAAAATTTATGCCTTTGCAGCTCATAAATTGTCACATCAAATGACAAGCTTTAGCCATGAGAATGTCAAAGAATCAGAGTAAACCACATGTGTGTTTACTTACCCTTTGCTGGGAGATCCATTTCACTTCTATGTTGAACCCAACATCTTTAGGAACAGACTCCAGGACCTGAAAAAAATTCTACTATGAAGAGACCCCACAGCAAAGGAGGACAAAAAAGCATTGTGAGGGAAATTGTTGGGAGAATACATTGGAGTTTAATGCTAATGGTCTCTAACAGCAGAATTAAAACCCCCAGGTTTTTAACATTTTATATAACACATATACACCCTTTTCTACTCCAACTTAATAAATACATAAAAGTGGATAAAATCTTAAGGACAAGATTTTGACAAGGTACAAATGTGAGTCAGTTCACCTTAACACATATAAGAAATGCCCCATTTGTACTCCTAAAGAAAAAATGGTTTTTCTTTCTCCAGAAAGTTCTTTTGAATGTAAAAAGCATCTTAAGTATGAAATCCAGGAACTTGCCATTACAAAAAGTTAGGCTTGCACACCCCTCATGTAATTTTCATGTGAAATTCTTGTAAAGAATTCTTTGCAAGGTGATTTCAAAAGGTGGAGCTAACACAAACCAGTCCTAAATGGGAACACACTAGAAATTCACTCAGCATTTCTCAGTGTCTGGCTCTGAGAGATGGCCAAGACATCGTGAGGAACTGCCAAAGGCCAGGTGTGGTTTCTTTAATAATTAGAAACAACTGTCTAAATGCTTTACCAGGCAATGCCCACATGTTAACCAGCTGTAAAACTGAGTGCACCCTGAGCTACACAGCTTGGGCTCATGAATTCAGGAGCTTGAAATACACACAGTTACTGGTGAGCACTGAAAACCCTCCAGAGCCCAGCAATAAAACTCCTGTTCTCAGTGCCAGCATTGATACCAGAGGCCTAAACCCAAAGATCACTATCCCTTGCTGTGTGTGCAAAGCTGAAAGGAAACCACAGGTTTTCATGTTCCCCAGTTCTCTTGCTCCATATTCACTGCTTACTCTTTGCAGAGAAGGAAATGGCTGCGTCTCAAAAGCTGAGTTCTCTTCATCATTAAAAGATGCTGGAAAGAAATATAAAATATTGAATTAAAACAAGCAGAAGCATAATCCCAGCAAGAAAAGACTGGCTCAAAATCGTAAGGCCTTTAGGAGTGAACAATGGAATCAGGTTTCCCTTTTGATTACCTGCACCTTTTCCTCTAACTCTGACATACTCCCATGATGGTGTTGTAATTCCTGCTCTGGAATTTAAAACCTTGCCACAATACATATCAGAATGGCTTCTCCCATCCCTCACACTTCACTCAGTGAATTACATCCACAATAAGCCTGAGCTATCAAGGCTTATTTATTTTTTTTATCCTTTCTTACACAGGTAGGATGTGTGAGATAATTTGCTGTCCCTACAAAGGGCATAATTGAGGCCAAAAATTACCAGCACTGATAAGACATCCTACAGCAGTTACCAAACTTCTTGTCAGCAATTCTGAAGAGCTGAAGGTACAACTGGGGAAGCATAAGCTAGAAACATTAGTGGCAATTTTGTTATGATTGTTCAGAAATATATACTGATCTATAAATTTGCCTTCTGCCCTTCTGTCCCTGTTTCCCAAGGGAGTAACTTCTGTTCAGATATTTCCTTCCCAGTAAAGAACTCTACAGCATGCACAAAATTAACTACATAAGCATTTAGAAATGCTCAGGACAAATGTGATTACAACAAGCAACTGCAACCACAGAATTGCTACCATGACATGGTAATAAATCCATCCCAACACTCTTTCCAAACTAGTACATACCATTGTGATCTTTTACTTTCAGGGCCGTCACGTGAGCCAGCTGAAGAGCATAAGAGCAACATTAACACTCCACCCACATCTTCCTACATGTCAAATGTAACTCATTTTGCTTGTAAATAGTTTTAAAGTCTGTTATAGACACAGTTTCAGCAATTTGTAAAAGAACAAAATACATACTAGAACACATCCAAATTTTCTTTCCAACTTTGTTTTAAAGATTTCAAGAAAAGCTCAAAACCCAACTGAAAACATGCTCACTGAAAATTCAGAAATCATGTGAAGGGTAAACCCATACAACCTATAATGGAACATCAGGATGTGAAGAAATGTGAACATGAATCCCTCCTCTGTGTTCAATCCAGTGCAGAGGGCTGACCTGTTTTATATCACAGTCACACATGCTGAGCTAGAATCAGGCCAGACACAGCCAACTCCCTTGCTCCACTCGAATTCTCTCTCCACAAAAAAGAGCAGAACAAGGAATTTTAAGTAAAAAGAATCACATGGTTCTTGGACCAGCCAGATGGTTTCCTTGACTGAGGGCAGGTATCTCAGCAGGGTCTTCAGCAGCCCACTCAACCCCTGACTTTTTTATCTAGACAGGGCACTTCTGTTTGGAAGGCAGAGCAGTTCAATGCAGTCCCTTTAACATTTGAAAATTACATACCATATTTCTAGAGGATAAAAGTAATGACATTTATCCAAGTTGTAACAACAGTACAAAAGTATATTTTTGGGAATTACCTAATTGTTCTGTTTGTACAATTTTTAAAACTGTCCTCTCCCAAATTATCTGTAGTTACTCCCAAAACCTCCAAGCTTCATACACAATTTGAAATTCTGCACACAGCATATTGTACTAGCCAAGGTAACATTACCTTTAATAACTGCAGCTGATCAAATGTGAGTTCTTTGACTGCAATCTCAAACAGTTCCAAAGGCTCTGTATCCAGTTTCTTTGAAGAGAACCAACACATAATTAAGCATCACTGAAAACAAAAAAGCCTACACACTTTTTATATAGTAGCATTAAAGGCAATTAAAGTTTCCTATTTTATTAAAAAAGATACAAGTGATATTTTAAGAATAAGATAATCAATTTTCACAAGACAACACAGGCACTTAAAAGCATAAAACAGGTGTCAATTTGAAAAAAACCCCAGTGTTTGGTCTTTCATGCAAGCCAAAGGCTTTAAACTTCTTTCCTCTCAAAATGTTACCATAATCATTCTGTAAAAACTTGATTGGTTAATGTATTCAGGAAAGATGTTTGCAAGTAAAGAAATCCAGTAAAAAATATTCCAAGGCAGTTCAGTTTACTGCTGTTTGTCTCAGAAACTAATAAAAAAAGACTCCATCCCTTGAGTCCCCAGAATTATTTCTATGAGAGCTTGACATTTTACATTTCTAGAACGGGCATATCTATATATAAAAGACAGATATTATCTTTACCTTTTTCATGGCCATGCAACATGTGAGATCGTGGTATACTATAGGCACATGATCTTTAGAAAGATGTACATCAAATTCCACAAATGCTGCTCCCTACAGAAAATTGAAAACCACACAGAACAACAAATCCCATTAACTACTTATGCACAAGGACTACAGAACTGCCTGCAAGTATTCACAGGTCCTGGACACCAAGAAGAAGCTGAATACAACTGGCCATTTCCAGTTAAATCATGCTCAGCCATGGATTATTAATGATGAAAAAATTATATGGAAAATTATCCTAATTACCATAATACAGACATATATATATATATATATGTATCTGTCTTGCTTTATCTTGTAAAACCCTCTAGTAAGATGCAAGTCTTGTGAACCTGATTACAGAGAAAGACTAAGATGATATTTTTAGACACAAATGTTTTAAACACAGATGACTTTGAGGCCAAGGCTTTAGGGAGATATTCCATACAGGAACAAACTTCAGGGGTCACTAGTGGGTAACACAGCAGCAGTGTGTCACAATCTGTGCAAGAGCAGAAACAGCTGCATCCAGGATCCTCCTGCCCTTTCAGCTCTAAGTGATTTTCTGCTAGGCTTTAAAAAAAGGAAGAAAGATCCAAAAGCTCTAAGTACAGTCTTTTGGAAAAGAGGGAGGGCCAGAAAGAATGAGAAACACAGTAACAGGTTTGGGGTTTTTTACTTATATTGATTGTGTGCAAGTCATTCTTTGGAAGGCCTCCAAGAATACCTTTCATCAAATTCCCACCCTGACACCCACTTTTTCCATCAGTGTGTGTGTACATACATGACTAGCAGCACTCCTCAGGGATGCAATGGTGTTCTCTTGAACTTTAGCAAGCCTGAAACAGCCAAGAAAAAGGGATTGTTAGATGCAGTTAGAAACAACAGAAATACAAATCAGAAGTTTTTGTTTTAGAGAATGCCCACAACTTGATACTGAAGTAAATGACTATGGGCTGCAGCTCTGTAAACTGTGCACTCCCTCAGCTGATGTCAGTGACACAAAACAATTTCCCCAGTTTGAAATGCACACAAGCTTACTTAGCTGTTGTTGTAGAATTCCCTGCTCCCCTGTGTCCAACATCCAGAGTTGTTCTTGGCTTCCAGTATTTTGCATATGAAGCCTGCATATCACAGGAGTATCCCTGGATGGGTTTGATAACTATGTAGTCCACTGCAAGAAAAACAGAAATGCTTCTCATGTCAGTAAACAGCAGATGGCTTTGAGGAAAGTTATCTGCATATGTTGTTGGCATTGACTGTACCTCTAACTTTTCCAATTGTCTTCCTTGCATTTCTGCTCATGATAGCAAGTGAAAGAACTCCAGTACTCTTCCCAGATTCTGCAATTGTGGATGACAGGAGGCAGGCAGAGCCCACGTGACCTGGGAGCACATCATCTTGTACTACCTTCTCACTTAAATCTTCCTAAAAACAAAGCAAACAAAAACCCAAATCCCTTACTATTAGATTTGAGTGAGAATTCCAAACAAACTCTTCTGGCTTGCTCCTCAGGACACAACACAAGTTCCTACACTAATTTCAGCTAAAATTGTTGTAACACTGAGTTACAAATTACTACCAGAAAATGAAAATTTTAACAGAAATCTACAAAACTCACATTTTTCTTTGGCACCCCTTACATCTGATAAGCTTTTCAGATCCAAATAGCATGCATGGAATAGTCTGTCTTCTAAAATGCCCAAGTCCTATTTATAACTAAAATTAACTGGAATAATATTTGTGCTTGAAATGCTAAAAAACTTGGTATGCATTTGCAGGGAAGAACTAATATAAGAATGTGCACTTGACCATAGTCAAGTTCAGGAACTATGTACACATTTTACAATTATGACTGTAAGTGATCTTGAAAGCATTTTCAGACCAAAAAGAGAAGGCTTAAAAAACTTGATTCTGTGTAAGTTGCTTTCTTTTACAAAGAACTTCAAGTATTAAGATATTTCAGGGGGAAAATAGTGTGAACAGACACAGTAGTGAGAATCCAGTTTTAATCTGCACGAGTTAGTTCAGAGAAATGTCTTTTGCTTGTACCAAAGGTTTAGATTCAATAGTTGTGATATAACACATTTTACAGGTTGAAGCAGGAGAAGCATAACTTTGCTCTGATAAAGTATTAATATCAAGCCAGCCTAACAGCATGCAATACTGCACACACACAGATACAGGTCTGAACTGAAAAACTTCCTGTGCCACATGAAGAAGGCCCACAAAAACCTTTCTACAAACGGGCTGGGAGCCTGTGCAAAGAAATCCAAAAGATCGAGCACATCAGGCAGCAGCTCTCTTCCAGCAGTGAAATCTTCCCACCAACCAAGTGGAGCTCCAGAAGGCAGGCTGGGGCTGAGGGGTGAGGGGCCATACCTCAAAGAAGTCGGGGATGAGCTCCAGGTTGTCGGGCTCCATGGTCTGTATGGTGTACTCTATCCAGCGCCCCGGCTGCAGCGCGTAGCCGCAGTCCGGCTGCGAGTGCCGGCACTTGTAGTCGTCATCGCTGATCAGAGAGAACTCCACCGTGTTTGCCATCTTCTGAGGGACAGTGGGGGATGTCTTCTCTTGGCCTTCCTCCTCGTCATCCTTCTCCAGGCCTTCCAGGGTCAGCTTTACTCTGCTCAGCCAGAAACACAAACAAATGGGCTCGTCACCGCAGTGCCTTTGTGAGAGATAAACGTTTAGGGAGGAGTTTGACAACACAAGAATTCTTCCCAACTCCACCACTCACTGAACAGCACAGTGGGTCCTCACATGAGGAGCCATTGTCTAAATCCTATTTTAGTCAGATTTCAGTGCTCAAGTCACTGCTAGGAGTTGAACCTGGGTAAATCTGAGAACTCTACTTGTGGTCTGAGAAGCAGCACTCTACCAGATTATTTCCTGTACAGACTGACACCCATACTGCCAACAGGCTAATGAAAAGCACTGAAAACAGCAGTCACTATCAAGATCAAGACCTGAACATTGGTGGCTGCTGATATGTCTCTCTGATAAGGCTCTAATAGGCATAAGTAATATAGGCTGAAGTAATTAAGTCCCTTGAAAAATGCTAAATGAGCATTTAAAAAGAATGGATTTCTGAAAAATCCTGGACTGAGAAGCATAAGCCTCTCTAAGAGATTCAGTCTCCTTTATCATACAGAGCAAACCTTCCAGACAAAACGAGTTATGTCAGTGATGTAAGCATACATAAGCAAACCAAATCCTTTCCTGCATCCTAGACACAGCCGAGGAGATACAGGATTATCATTTATAGATGCCAAGTCACCAGTAAAACTAAAGTCATACCTCAAATAAATAATTACAATCATAGAAATCTATTCCACCAAGTCCCCATTCAGTACCTCCTCATAAAAAAAGTAAAGTCACAACACAGGTACTCCAGAAACTTGAAAAATGACACTGCCATAGCAAGTGACAGTCACAGAAACTACTGGACAGAGTATTTAGTGAATGCATCTAGTTTATCAAGTTTTATTTTAACCATTTAACTTAGACAAGAAGCTGGCTTCAGAAATTACTCTCTCTACTACTATAACATGCAAGGAAAAAAGGCAAAGCTGTAGAGAACACAATATAACTATTAAATCTCACTGAAGAGCATCACATTAAATAAACCTTCCCCTCATCAGCAAATCTGGAATTGGTGGAAGGGAGAATCAAATCAAAAATGGAAAAAAAGAAATAAATCAAGTATAACAGATCCGTGGAATGGTTTGGTTTGGAAGGGATGCTAAAGATCATCTAGTTCTGCAAGCAAGAAATACCAAGACAAGTATGAAGTATTTGTGCTTTAACATTTGGAAATCAGGCTATTAGCAACTGAAAATTAATTTAAAGGCTACATTAATTAAGTTTTTTTAAAAAATACCAGTAGTATTGACAATTAACATGAGGTAAATTGCATACTGAGATAAGCAGGCTCTTACCTAAACCTTGATGTTTTAAATTTCTTCTTCGAGATCACCACGGGGGGTTTCTCCGAATAATGCAGCCGTAGCCTGATTTCTGTCTGACATGTCAGCCACCCAGAATCCACAGTTCTAATACCATCTAAAAGCCAAGCAGAAAGGAAATGGAAAAGCTTGAAGACAAGATTTCTGAGGTATGACAGTTACTTTCAGTGTCAGAGGACTGAAGATTAAGTGAGAGGTGGGTCAGAGCTGCCAGAAGTGAGACATTTGTGCACACACAAGAACATCAGCTCTGGGCTTACAAGAACCTTTTGGCAGCTGCACCTCTAACTGAGGAGGCAGAGTGGGTACATTCAGTGGGAGTGATTATGTTTTTCCAGGCATGAGGAGTTTTTCTAAGGCTAGGTATTAAGAGAAAACTAAGTCCATTCTGTATTTTCAAAAAATGCACACTCATGATTTCAAGTTCCCAAATTTCAACCTTTAGCACCATCAGAGTGACAACACTTCAACCCTTCCTGGCACTCTTTTATTAATATTAGAAGGGATAACAGCCTGAGTGTGAATTCACAAATGCTGGATACAAAATGGACTGTAAAAGCAGAGAAAACTATCATAGGCAATTCTTCTCAAAACCTATAATCTCAAATATTTTTCATTTACAAGACTTAACCTTGTTTAAATTAAATTCATGGTAAAGAATAAAGGTTAATATATCTCACTTACTACAGACTCCAAAGTGTCCATCATCGACAGTAATTTTATTTTCTAGAATTAAAAGGAATGGAAAAGAATGGAAAAAAGTAATTAGTATTCACATTGAAAAATCACTGCCAAGTTAAATTAATTCTACTTTTCCACTTCACTTCTAAAAAGTATCTAAAAAAAAGGTAGGGGAACTGAAACAGACAAAGCATGTTTTTTGCAACTTTCTATAGAGATTGATCTCAATTGATGCTTTTTCTCAGTTTCTGCACGAAAAAACCAACCAACACACAAAATACCACATTTCACTTCAAGTAATCTGAACTGAGAGTAAAAAGGTTGCACTATTTTCTGGCTTGCTGCAGTATTTTGCTGGTAACTACATCCCACTAGTATCTAAGATGCATTACTTGTCAAAGTAGCATCAAAGACATTAAATTTTCTTGCATACATACAAGAAAGTTGTCCTGCTGCACATTTAAAGCTTTTAAATCGAGTTATTCACAATTAAAATGCTTATTCTGCCCACATGACAGAAACCAATCTAGCATGGAATCCTGGAAACACTCAGTTAATTCACACTCACTTTTATCCTTACTCTTTCCAAGGCTTTAAGGGCTGCAATCTTAAGGCACTGAGTAAATCCACCAGCACTAACAGAACTGAGATAGTCTAAATAAACCATGCATTTCTCAAAACATAAAACTTGATGTAATTTTGCCTCTACAGTGGTTAATCCCATTTTTTTCCATAAGAATCATTTGGCTCCTAACCTAGTTCCTTAATAACCACAGGCAAAAATTTAGGATCAAAATGACCCAGTGCTAACATACTGTGTTTGCTGCATTTTCTTAAAGACTGCTTGTGAAGAATTAAATATTATTTGGGGGAAAAAAAAATCCCAACTGTTTGGAATGAGGTAATCTAAATTTAGGGATAAAGTCTAGGCCCTAGCAGATGACAGGCTGCTTCTCTTATCAGTTACTGACAAATACAGAAATAACCTTCTTGCAGGAATAGAAACACTACTAATTCAACTGAAATTAAAAAATAAAAAGGCAAAGGGAAAACAGAACGTGATCATGGTACTATTAATGACTAACAAACAGTTTATTTGATACCACCTTCTTTCTAAAAGATGTTTTTTCAAATAATTAGAAAGTTTCTTAATAGGTGTGAACTTCTAAGTGTGGAAAGAATAATATTTTCATATGCTAGAAAACACAATGCATAAAACATGCCACAGCAGCATAAGAGATCTAAACTACAAGCTACATTCAAAGGTTATTTCAGTTGCTCTTAAACCCTGAACTTTTTCCCTGTTCAGAAAAGCATTAGTAACTTATATACAAGTCTGCATGCCACCCTCTTTCAGCAAAATACATTTCTGCTAAATTCCTGGGAAAATAAATCCATTCATGTTTCCATTTTCACTAATCCATTTACTTATAGAAGCCTAATTAAACATTTTGGTTTAAAATTTTACTAGTTAAATAGTACTTAAAAAAAACCAGCAGTGACTTCACACCCTCCCCCCATTTTCTTTAAAAAATATATGGATCCTTAGTCTCAAATAATTAAACTTACAGAAAATCATTAACATTTCAAATTAGTAAAAATCCAACCCACATAATCTTAAGGATGACAGCAAAGAATTTCACATCCATTTCCATTTTGAAACCACTTACGTATATATATATATATATACATAAATATTTTGAGAGTAAGGCCCATGTTGTGCAAAAAGAAAAAGTCTGTACCTCCCACACATTAATAAATGTAAGTATTTTAAAAGTACATCTTATCAACCCCTCTAAACCAGTGTGCAGCATATCAGCAACGTTATGCATATGCCTCAAAGAGATGCAGTTGATGCCCATACCTAAAGGGGTAATTGATCGTGGTTGTAGATGAGTCTCCCACGTGTGAACTATGACTTCGCAGGGACCATCGATAGTCTGGAATTTAAAAGTTAAATGGCTGCAATAATTTCTTTTGTTAGAGCTGGCTTTGCACCCATGAAGCTGTTTGGGATGGTTGTGAACTGAACTTGAGAGGTTTAAGGAAGTAACAGAAGAAGGAGAGGGGAACAGAAAGAAAGAGAGAGACTGAAGGAGAAAGAAAGAAAACAGATGAGGCTTCTTACCCCTGCAGCTGCTGATGACTCTGTTTGATGTGTTGTGAATACACATGACAAAACTTGTGACAGTCTGACATGGCAGAGAAGTTACATGGAACCATTAAACCTTTACTGCTAACAGATACTCTGCTGGACTACTTTAGTTTCCTTCTGATACAAAAAAACCCCTCTGAACTCTTATTAAGAGTGTTCACTTTGTTCTCAAGCTACAGCAACAGTTTATGAAAAACATACCCCAATCTCTAATTCTAAACAGCACTCAGCATCTACTCATGCACACAGCAGTTGCAGGGGTGGGTTCTACTTCAGAATTTGCCTTATTAAATTCAAATACTATAAACCACAGTTATTTTAGTTGTTATTTACCATCTAATTAAAACAATAATTGATCCAATCAGCCAGCGATGAAGGCCCTGACTCTATTCCAGCTGGAGCAGGATAAATAAGGTTCTTTCATAAAAAAGAAATATTGTCCACCAAAAGAATACATTTGTTGACAAACATAGCCAAGATAACCAGAACAGTAACAGAATCTCTTCTTGCAGAAAAATTTAACTTGGAAATAGCTTTCTAGGTAAAAGCTTTTAGGTAAGCACAACTTAACAACAGGGAGAACATGCCTGATTCCCAGTTCAGTCACCCTGAGGAGTCTCCCCTAGCATGGCACAGTTGTTATTAGCAGATGTAAAAACCACTGTCTAATAGCTGCAATTTGTCATTTTGGTATTTTGGGGCCTAAATAATTCTTATTTCAAAAAAAATTTGCTACTATTGTCAAAGACATGGAAACTTGGATGCCAGCTCATCCCAGTACTTCAGCTTCTTGTTCAAACAGATTTCAGCCCCACAGGGACATCCAGACAAGCTGCAAACCCAGCAGCATCATTACACAGGACCCTAATGCTTTGTCCCCTTGCAGCTCACCCAATAAATTCCTTACATGCAGATGGCATTTCTTGGCATGCACTGACCACCTTTTATCTCCCATGCCTTTGGGGGAGTAACAGCAAACGCCAGACATTTAACAAGTGCTCAGTAGGACAGCTGTGCTCTGTGGGTCTCAGCTAAAGCAATGCTCCTAAGAGTTCAGAGGCATCCACACTCAAAGGACATGTCAGAATAAAGCACACATGCTTAGTTATGTTTTAAAGACAGAATGCATGTAAAATATAAATAACATTATATTACTGCTTCCAGTTTATTCCTGTTACTGGGCAGTTTTAGTTCCCAACTTCTCACTGCTGCCACAATGACCACACTTAGGACTTCTAGAAGAGTAAATAAGGAGGAGTTTTTTTGCCCTTCTTTCCCAGCACAGTGCCATTTGTCCCAGTGACAGTTTCTCAGGCAAAAGTTTTGCCTTGCAGAACCCCCAGTGTATTGTATGGAAATACCAATTTATTTCTTACACTACTGTAACTGTCTGTTCTAAAGTTAGGTTCTAAAATTGTGAATGAATTTGAGTAACATTATCCCAACAACAAGGACACCATGCTGGATGCACTCAGCACAATTTCCTCTCCTGAAAGGAATACAATGGACTGATTGTGTTTTTAATCCCAGGAACCCTCAACACTTTCCATACTAAGAAGAGCCAAGCAAAGCTACCTGGAAAAAAAGGGCAATTGATTAGAGAACAGACATCACTAAGAACCCTCTCAATCCCTGCTCAGACCATCTCTGAGGTTACAGGCATTTAAAAAACGTTTTAATTACATGTAACAGAAGCCATTGTTACAATGAGGTCAAAACAGCAATGTCATTTCCATGGCATACAGTGACCAGATCTGAAAAGCAGCCCAGCTGAGCAGCAGAACTAAATATTATGTCATCAACATTAACAGTATGGTAAGGTTGAATAAAAGGAGAGTTTCTAGAGAACAGTCTTAAAAGGGCTTCTATTCAAATGTCACATCAAGCATCCCACAGGCAGTGCACTGAGGTAAGTGGCACTGTGGATTCCTTTTCTACTAATACAATTTTATTATTTTTAAAAGCCAACACAAACATTATGTTGCTTGACCTTGATTGGCTGAACATCTGATGCAATTTTAAAGCTTTAAAAGGACATTCAAGAACTTTCTTTGAAATTCAAGTCCTCTTCCATTATGTGAAGCTGGGGCCTCCCTCCTCAGCAGTCATTAGGCACTTTAGAAATGAAGGGTAAAATGCCTATCTAACATAATGGTTCTGAGGCTCAAAGCAGATGAATTGCATCATCTGCATGAATTAAATCATGAAAGCACTTCTGTGGATGTTTAAATGGTAATTTAGGAGATCAGTTCCAAGGTTCCTGCTTTAAGGCAACACAATAAATTAGGCATCAGAGGGAGGGAAAAACCCAAACCAAATCTTAAAAACAGCACACAAACACATTTATCCGAGTGCACATCACTAATTAAAACTGTGTTTCAAGAATAATAATCTACTTTAATAATATGAAACAGCCCAATCAGATTTAATTTCTAAAGCTGCATTTCTGACCAAAATCTCTCTGGATTTCTGTACCATGTAGAAGACAATAATTAAGCACTACATTGACTAATTAAAGCCATTCAGCCATTCATTTGTAACTTGCTAGGCAGCAGCACATGAAAGTCACCTGGCAGGAAATGCTGAGCTCAGCAGAGATTTTAGAACTCTACTATTTCCAGTAACAGTTTCACACACAATCTGCTACCTCAGCAGATAATAATGCCTTTGTTACATCACAATAACCACGGGTTCTTAATCTACAAAAAGCTTTTCTAAGGCATTAATGTGAGTTTAGGTCTAACTTTTGCCTTTATTACTACAGTCCAGGCACTAAATGGATTTATTACCTGCACTTTAAAAAAGTAAATTTAACTCTCATTTGAAACCTCTGTAATGAAGCAGAAAGTGTGAAAAACATCCTCCAATCCAGTTGTTAAAGTCCTGATATATGCACAGACAGCTTAGTTATTTCACACTTGACTTGAAAGAAGTAACCCTGAACTTGCATGTTTATTTACTATTTTAAAAGCAAATACAGAACACAGCTGAACAGATTAAGGTGTATTCCTTACTAAGGTTTTCAAATATGCATCATGCAAACAATGCATGTAAAATTATTCTCCTAAAACATAAGATATACAGAAATTCCAGCCCAGGGAGTTTTGGTGTGCCTCACACAAACCCCCTCATGACCCACCACCTCTGCCCCTGCCACACACACAAAGTGGGTGTAGAATAAAACCCAGGAAGATCCTCATAGTACTCAGACTCAATGCTCAAGGAAAGAACAACCTCCAGCAAAATAGTTTAAATTACTGTCTTATTTCATCCAAGTGTGTGTATTTCTTTTTCTTTTTAAATGGTTAAGGTCAAAATGTTTGCAACACAGCAAAATCTCTTGATATGCAGAAGCCAAGACCTGACACCAATTTTATGGTAAAATGTTCTTTGTATATATATTGGTATTCATGCAAAAATTCTATGAGTTTCAATATATTGAGTATTTTAAAAAAACCCTGCTCTGTTTACATAACCAGTTATGTTAACACCAATATGCTTCACTACAAACAAAATGTTCCATTACATCACACTTCCCTTCAAGTAAAAAAAATTTAAGATCAAATGATGATCTTCTTAAAGGGAGGTCAGAAAAAGACTTCTTTTTTTTTCTAATAAAATGTCAGTTACTCTATGTATTTTCAGATCTGGCCTGCAGCACTGCTATGGGTAATCTAGGAACTGCCATTTCTCTAGCTAAACATGTATCACCCCATCTTTGCCACCTCAAGCATCCCACAGATGCAGTTGCTGCAGAAGGGAATGCCAACTTCAGGTGGATCTGCCTTCAGCATGATTTACTAATTATGTGATGTCAAATTCATATACTCACACTTGAGCCTACAGTTAAGATTACACTGTTATTTTACTACACATAAAATTGATATTAAAAAAATGAAGTGTCAGAGATCATGGACTGTCAGCTTCTCAAATTTAGGAGATTAATGACATGTAATGCCTAATGAAAGAAATTCTGAAATAAAAATGTGCAGAATAATTTAACTTAGAAGTATCTTTTCCTTATCAGCATTTCCTTAACGCTAAAGTTCTCCATGTACTGTCTCACTTACACTCTACTGTACATTACTTTTTCATTGTTCTTCAAGAGGTTTACAAAAAGAGGAAGTAAACATTGTACCTGGATTTCTTTCCTTCAAAAGCCTTTATTTTACAAGAAATAAAGACTTATGCATTTAACAGGTACAAGCCAGCCACCACTAAGCTGATAACCCTGTACCCCAGGAATTCACATACTTTGTTTTGTTGGCCTTTTTTCTTGCTCTTTACATTTAGAAGCTCTTTCTGCTGGTATTGCATAAAATTCACACTTACCTTGGCAGACCCTGCATCACACGGTGCATAAAGCGTGCACGATACAGAGCACCTACTCAAAGAAACACACTCACCAACACAGAGGGTAAACTTTGGCAAATGGTAAAACAGAAATTCTATTGTCTGGATGGCTCAGCCTCTGCTCACTAACTCTGCTTTTTCACTGGGCTCTTGCTTACATTTAAACTTCTGGGCGTTTGCAAAAAAAAAAACTGGACTCTTACTGTAAGAGTCCCATCAAAACTGCTGAGCTGTAAGAATTAATCTATACTGGCCTCAGTTTGAGCTCAGCAAAAGAAATCTATTATTGGCCTTCCCTTCTTTTGCCTCAGAGTACCAATTTAAATACCAGCTTCTGACTGGACTATTTCACATGCTGTAATGAAAAAACCAGATCTGTGTTTGGTTTGAAATTAGTATCCTTCACTGAAATTACTCCTCTGTCAAATAGGTGTTTTTTTTTTAAGTTAAAAAAAGGCTGACAAAAACTTACATGCTCTTGACAGTAATTTGAAATTTTTAAAAGATATTGATGAGATGGTTCTGTAACTCCTTTGCACATTTAGCTACATAATCCCAGTTTCAATGAGGAATTAAAGCCCAGGGTGAATAGCTACAGGATATTAATAGAATAAGAAAGACAGCATAAGCAGCATTAAATTTCTTAAGGTTATTACAAAAAACAGTTCAAGAGTAGCTGCTTATTTTCCCAAGTTAGCCCAGCTTTTTCCTGGATGCAGCCTCATCCCACCTGAAGCACTTCTCCCTGTCCTAGTGCATGTTTACAGACCAGTACACTACCACATACATTAAACTCTAATTTATGTAACTTCAAGTCATGAGCAACTTTGACATCAATACCTGTACAAACACATCTGTCTCTCTCTCTTGGTGGTTTTTGTCCCTCTAAGTCATGCAAATACCTATATACAAACATACAGAAAACAATGGGATGCCTCATCCCTTGTTTCACCTTTTCACTGAATTACGCAGTACAAAATCTGGTTAATACTTCTCATGCTTCACAAAAACAATCTGCAGTGATTTTAAAAACTTATAAAATTTTAATGCACCTCCTACACTAACCATTTTTCTCCTACCATCACTTGCTTCCATCCTATCATATAGGATAGATATCACATACTTTCCATGGATCACTTGAGATCCATGCCCTGCTGAAGTCCCTATTCAACCATATTCTAACTGTGAGAACTTCACCATATTATTTAAGCTTTATAATAATGTCAGGGATTTCTTTATCACTGAAATTTTTAGAACACTAACACTGGTAAAAGAAAGAGGAGAATATAATTAAATTTAACAGCATATGGTCATGTATTTCCAGAAGTGAACTGTGATTATTTCCACAAACGTTTTAATGTAGCAATTCAAGACTTATTTCTTAAAAAAAAAAAAAAATCTCACGTTTAACTCAGGAAATCCTTTTTTTATTTCAAGTATGGGAACTTTTACTAGGGAGGAGCCAACTTAGAGTAGACAAGGTTGTACATACCTTAGGTTCTAGAAAGTATCCTCTAAAATAGCGATAGCGAACAGGAACTCCCCTAGGAAGCTCTACAGTAGCTCTCCATCTTGCCACATATGTACTGTGGAGGAAAAAAACCACAACCAACCAAAAACTCAGACACATGTCTAAGGAATATTCTAAAATAAAGGCTACTGGATTGTTGCAAGGAAAGTTATTACAGAGTACCTCAGCCAAACATGCACAGAACACGAGATGTACTCAGAATTGAAACGGAACTTTTCGATGGATCTGAAGTGCTCTAAGGGAGCAAGAATTCTCATCCCCGTTGAACAGATGGGGAAAACATGGTGAAGTGATTCAGAGACTCATCCAAGATCACATTGCAAGTCACTGACAGAATTCCAAACACAGCCTGTAAGCCTTCTTTTCCTGCATCACAGACCTGCCATAAGCTGGCACCATTTTAGGAAAATACTGAATTCTTCTGCTGCATTTAAATTTTCTTTACCTACACTCATGCTTATACACACACCCCCTCCCCTCAAGAATTCTATTGCAACCCTCAGTTTAAATCATCTCCTCCCCATCACCTTCTAGCACAATAATAACTTGTTTATAATCTTTACTTTCTTTTTAATCCTACACATTTCCCATAACCTGCTGCACAGCCATGGGACTGACAATTGCCCCAAAGCAGTTTCTTACTCCAAGTATCTGCAGCTAAACTACTGAAATGCCAGCCACAACAGCAGAAGCATCATCTGTAACTAGAAAAGCACACCCAAGTTTCAGATTTTCTTAAACATATTCCTAATCATTCAAAGTGCTCAAGGATAACACAAGAAATTCTGGAGTTCTGCTAACAGTACATGCAGACCAAGAATTTACAAACTCAAAGACTGAATAAATTTGTTGCTCCAGAACTCCAGCTACTTTAAAGAGAAGTAAAAAAAAAAAATTAAGAAGATGAAAAAGATCCCCCAAAGAAAACCAAAAATCACAACCAACTTACTCATCCACAGTCTGGAGCACCACTGCAAGTCGTGGGTTCCAATTTCCCAAAGCACTGCAGCTCCCACATATTGCAAAGACCTCTCCTGAAAAATCCAAACAGAAAAAAAGCCACAACAATCATTACTTCAGGCTACATGGGCATCCCAAGAGAAATAAAGTTAATTTTGCTGCTATGCTTTCAGTTTTTACTGGATATCAAAATGTAACACTGTTACACAAAAAACCCACATGAAATTGTCACACTTCTCTTAATGCACACATACAGACAGAACCCAAAAGGTCCCAACAGTATATTTAATTTTGGGATATCCCAAAGTGACCATTGCAACTTACCCTTGTTTTAATATAAAACCTAAATGTATCTGACTGTAAGAACAACAATGACAAATACTAATGGAAAGAACAAATTAGTATTTTGCCCTTAGAGTTTCAACAAGATTTTTAGACATAATAAAAACCTGTTGCAGAATGAGGTTTTTTATTAAATGAATTTTTGTTTGGAGAAAGAGGTAAAATTTATTTCCCAAATCTCATTTTCAAATTCATAGGTGAAATGTCTTGATATATTTTACAATTATTTGTCATTCTGATATTTGATCTAATATGTTCTTTTATCTCTGAGGAAAACAGACAAGACAACCTTTGAACACTCCTCTGTTAGGTTTTCTCCTACACCAACCACCCACACAGAAAGGAGAAAGCATGATTTGAGTACCTGGTGCTGATGATCCTCTTACTTCAAAAGTGACTTGACAAGAGGTCATTTCTGCAGAACTTTAGTCTTGGGATAGTTGAAATCTCCTACAGTGGGAAGAAAGAGATACTAATTTGAGGAACAATTACTACTTTTGTTGCTGTTGTAAATAAGAGGAAACAGAAATCCCACCACTTACAGGGAAGCAAGCCACCTGTGATATTATGCTTGAGTGAGCAGTACATGTAGAAAGCTCTTTAAAAGCAGCTACAGACCCAGAAAACAACATCCAGCTGCAACACTGGCACCAGAAAAAGACTACTAAATCAAATACCATATGCAAGTATCAGTATCCTGCAGCATTTAGCAGTCTTCAGCTGAGATTTTTCAAAAGTCTCTTTTTGACTAATTTTGCTTCTAACGAGGCCACTGGAAGGTTTTAAGAGATTTAAGATTAGTACCCTTGGCAAACAGTAACTCCTGTCTCACCTGTGCTATTCTTCAGCATCCTCTACAAAGCACAAGGAGGTTTTCAGAGTAGCACAACCACCTTGAAGGAAAAGGGGAACAACCCAGAACAGATGACAGCTCTCTGCTGTCACTTGTCCCTCCCTGCAGACTCTGCTCCCCACTTCCAGCCCTTTCCAAGAAGCATCAAGCAGTCCTCAAGCAGCACAGCAGGAAGGGACAGCCTTTAGCCAGGACAGCAGCTAGAACACTGCCTCAGTTTTCTCCTCCAGTGCACAGCACCTCGACTGAAAAGAACTGGCAGAACCCCACTTTCACCAGTACAGCAGAAACATTATTGATGTAGCACATCCTGTTAAATTATTTACAAAAGCAGCAGTCACAGTAAAGTCCACGTATGGATGTTGCCAGACTGTAATCACCCAAGTATATCCATCTGGACATGGGCTACAAAATAATTACATTAATTATGTGCAGAATATATTTTGCAATGGTTTCAATTAATCCAGTTCTTTACTGTGGGGGGCTTTTTGTTCTGTGTGTGTTTTGTTTTTTTGTTTTTTGTTTTGTTTTTTTTTTTAACCAAGGAAGTAGAGTATTACTATTGCTATTTTGGAACAGGACAAATAGCACTTTATTTCAGTACAAGCTTGGTCAGCAATCCTTTAATAACAACATTGGGAAGAACTAACAGCACTAAAGGAAAATTTGCCTTTTATTAACTCTACTACTACAAGGGGAAGCCCATGCCTTCAAAGGGCACAGGAGAGTTAAATATGCCTTGAAAGCAAAAGACAGCCAGACACCAAATAGGAGGGGGAAAAGAAGCTCACATCAAACCTCATTCTTTGTGAGCATTTAGAATGTTATTGCAGGATTGAACCTCCAGAACTGTTTCTTCTGGATCTTCTTCTCTCAATTATAACTCTCCTCCTGTATTCCTGCTGTAACTACAGCTGCCTTTACTTTACATTCCTTTTTCTCCTCCCTTACTTTCCCTCTCCATGTCGAGGAAGATGACTTTTCAGTAGTAAAATGAGAGCAAAAAATAGTAGGCATATATAGGTTTCTGGTCCCATATTCCAATTCTGCATTTGTCTTTCCCAAGTTTTAGCATTCTGCAAATGATAAAATCCCAGACTACTGAAGCTAGAAATAAGCAGAGGTGATGAACAGGAATTCCATGAAGGTCATGCCCTTTAGGAACTTTCTCACATGTGTCATTAGTCACCGTGTATGTTAAGTGACACATTGTAGCACTTGTTTTTAGCAGCTATTTATAGCCAGAGAAGCACAGCACAGCAGGATTCAGTGCTGGAACTAAGACTGGACTCACCAAACTAGTCTAATGTGACAAAAGAATCTCAGTGTAATGCAGAGAATATCAATTCCTGGTGTGCATTTTGGATGACACCAAGCAGCCAGGGGCTTGGCTGTGTTCACCAAACTCCTGTGTTTGGACAGGCTGTAACTGAAAGGGCAAAGGGGAAATGAAGCAGGCAAAAATGCCCTGCAGAAGTCAGCAAAGCAGGAAAGTGAAAGCTGATGTGTGCACCCAGTTCCCCAAAGCAAGAATATGCTTTTGGCTTGCAAAAACAACAACAACAAAAAGCTGTTTCCAGAGCCAATGCAACGACTCAAATTTAAACTTCACAAAAACCAGCATGTGTTCTACTGCAAATTAACTAACTACCCAGCTGTTCCTACAGAATCATCCAAAATCCTCCTCAGTCTCTAAAACTTTTAGCCATCTTGTAAAAATTCTATGTACCTACTTGCAATACAGGTGTGGGCTTTTCTAAACTGCCTAGTAAAATAATTTTATTTTTCTATATAGCAGTAGCCAGCAGTAAGGAGATTTTAACAAACCGACTTTGTAAAATTGCCAAAATTCTACCCAAAGTGCATTTTATCTCAAAAACCTACTCAGCCTACCCAAGGGATGTATATGAAGAAAAGAAAAATTCCACTTCACCAAGCAAGAGCATGTTTTTTTCCTAGCAGAACTGCAGGCACAGGTATTGCACTTATATTTAGGGTCAAAGTACCCCTCATTCTGAAAAAACATCTTTTTTAGCACAGCACTGAAGGCAAACAAAGCAAGGAAAAACTAGGCCTGCTTTTTGTTAAGGAATCAAGCCTATGTGGTATATTTATAATGCACTTACACAAGCAGTCTGTGCTTTCAAGACATGGTACAAAAACATTTTACTGCGGGGGGAGAAAAAACCCCTAAGTTTATTTGTCTAGTTACTGATGGTTCCTGAAAAGAGATAATAATTTAATTCCCAAAGGGGAATGGCAAGCTTTAACAACCAAATCCTCTGACCTCTAAGTGTTTCTTTGAAACAGGATGTTCCTCCCTTTAGATTTTCAGCACTGCTTAACCAAAGAAGCTGGCAAAGAATTAACAAAATCCTCTTTTGCTGCCCACTCCTGTAATGATGGACTTCTAGGTGAATGCAGAGAATCCTCAGCTCAGAGGTGTCCTGTCATAACTGCTATGGGGAACTGAAGCACATTAGAACAGTTACATTAAAAATGAGAAACATTTCCTAATCAGCAAATATTAATAGAACAGATTGAGCAGATTTACAACCTCTGAGTCCCAAAGTAATAAAGCTGAATTCACATCTGCTGCAGCAACAGGCATTCAGATGCTAACCTGGGTGCAAACAAGTGCTCCTCTTCCTTTGGTCAGCTTTTGTAGACAACAGCCACATGCAAGAAAGCAGTGAACACCTGAATCTCAGTTTTCCTCATGGGGAAGTCCTATCACACAGGTAGAGACTTATCAGCACTTCACTAAAAAAAAGAAAAAAAAACACAACACAAAACATTAACAGGAAGAAAATAATAGGAAATCCTAACTCTTCCCTCCCTGATTCTTAAAGAGAACTTCTAGAAAACGTAGGTGAGAAAAAAAAGATGACATAACACAATCAGCTATTAAAGTGCCACAAAGTATCATATATTTCCTCTAAAATGAGGTAATAAAGGTCATCGTGGCTGAGGAAGACCAAAATATGTTTTGGTTGTATTTAAAAATATAGCAGCACAGGGACTTAATATAATTCAAATCTGGAAGTTCATTTGAACTTCTGGCTTACAGGTCTGGTGATATATTAAACCCTTCACAAGCCTCCAGCTTTAGCAGATTATTCTGCCCCACCCTTACCTTCCCTAACCTTTCCAATATGATTTAAGAGGTGCTGCCTGCTTGCTGTACCATGTATTATATATTTTTCCAGGATTAGCTAAGTACACACCAGGTAATCTGGGGCAATCCTGGAATATAACAGCCTGGCTGACAAACACTGAGCAAATTCCAGAGTCATAAAAATTCATAGCAGCCACGCAGCCAGGTTACCTGCTCTCTACTCAATACAACTGATATTTTTAATAGCAGCTTGAAGGTTTTGAGGCTCTGATTCTAGTGGTCCGAGGGCATGCTTGAAGTACAAGGGGATTTTTTTTAAACTCTGGAGATTTACAAGCCTGAGGGCCTTGAACTTTGTTGCATGGGCTTTCAAGATTAGGCAGGGAACACTTCAAGCAACTACCCTGACAGACCTGAATGAAATGCTGATTTTATCAACTCTGTAAGGGCTGCAGAATTGCAGGTTACAGTTAGCACATACATCAAAGGTATTCAGAATTTGGCAACATGCTGGTAAGAAAGCCAAAAAGTATCAGATTCACACTCAAGTGTTACATTTCTCCCCTTCTCTCCCCACAAAAAGCCACCAAACTAAGAGAAAAAAATTCTGATGCAAAGCTATCAACACAAAACTCTCTTGGGTAACATTATATTTAAAAATGACAGGATAATATGCAGCACAGTTTTTTCCAATGAGATTAAAAAATACAGCTTACAAAGTATCTTTTTAACGGCTGTTTTTTGGGGTTTTTTTTAAGCTAATAAATTTTATAGGTACTTAATGGGATTTTTCAATGGTAATCAGACAACTAATATGAGACAACTAAATACACAGGTGCATGAAATTCCTGGAATGCATTTTAGTACTTTCAGACATCTGATTTTTAGTGTAAGATTACCTCTGCCTGCTCTGTTAATGACTCTGCTTAGTTAGCTGCAGAAAAACAAAGCCCATTGTACTGGGTCTGGCTGAGAAAGAAAAAAAAAAGGGGGAGAAAAGAGCTAAAAGGAAGGAGGGCATTTATTATTTAAGACAACCCCTATCCAAACTGAAGCCCTGTTTCCCTAATGGGGAAGTAGAGAATAAACTCTTCTGTTTCCCCTTGCTTCTGCATAAATTATTTTTGCTTTATGAACTGCCTCTACCTGGACTCCTGAGGCTTTTTCCACCTTTCTCCCCCTGAGGAGAGGTGTGGGTAACTGGCACAGAGCCAGTGCCAGCCCACCAGCCCCTCTGTGCCACACCAGGCTCTTTCCTAATGTTGCACACATTTCATCACAGAGCGTGGGGCACAGTCCTGAAAGTGCACAATCCTGTGAGTAAACATGCTCAATTATTTCAAAATATCTCTCTGTTTACTGCATATAAAGATAATACCGGCAAGGACTAGCAGGCTGGAGTATTTTTGCTTTCACATTTGTCATTTTGAGCTGACACTTTCCACCTTAAGAGAAGAAATCATGAGATGTAACAGTGCCCAGGAGAGTCCAGCTGCACGCTGAAAAAGGGGGAAGGTGCCACAGCCCCAGCCAAGCCATTTGCCAGCTGGGAGGACACAGAGCACCCCTTGCAGCCTCCCTCATGAGCCATGAATCTGAACATAGCCCAGCACTGCTAGAGAAGGTACTGTGCTCAAATTTTACCTTCTACCATGCAAAAAATCTACCATGCATCAGATCTGCTGCTGTGCTGAACAAAGGGATGCGAGCCTATCACAGACTGGAATATTCCAAAGATAACAAGCCACTTCTGGTTAATCTTATAGTATAATGAACAGCTTTTGTTGCTTGTGGTTGGTCCTAACGAGGCATCAGATATTACAGAATACACCTAAAGCAACAAATTAGACGTGCAAGACAATTATGTAACAGCAGTTGACGACACCTGGGTTTTAGAACAGCGTCAGAGGATGTATTTGTCAGGGCATTCCCTCTAACAACTGGGAGAGAATTTTTAGAAACAGCATTACATCATTAACTCCTTCGTGTTCAACCAAAGAACGAGAGGCTCTTCCTGCCCCTCCTTCCCCCCACTGCACCTTGGCTGCAGGAGCAAGGACAAGGCAGCAGGGCTCTGCTTCTGCATTGCAGTGCTAACACTGGACTGCAAATAAACCTGCACAGGAGATCTGTACGTGCTGCTCTGGTTCAAAGGCTGAAATTTTACCAACAGGCTCACGCTGACATTTAGAAAGCAGCAAAGCCCAAGTGACACCTCTGAGGTTACATCGCACTAATACACAGCAAGTGAGAAAAATATCATGAGGGTTGTATTTGCAGTATCAGCTGAGCTCCCCACGTGTGGAATCAAACACACGACCCCTCTGGTTCACCCACAATGTATCTGCTTTGTCTGAAGTAACACTAAGTTACAATAAATTACAATAAGTTACTTGTTTGCAGCATTTGGAAACACCTATCCTTGTGACAGCCTCTTCCCCCTCAGCAGTTTTGTCAAGTTCTTAAACACACAGGAAACAGCCGGGGCACGTTTGTAAGTGAAACAGAGCAGCATCACTCCGATTCCTCTTTTCTGTAGTGCTGTTATTATTAACCTACAGCTGACAAGATCTTAGGCAGGGAGTAATTCAGCCCTCTGTGATCACACCGACATTCCTCACTTAGGAATGACTTGGACAAATAACATGTATAATGCTCCCCACAGCTCTCAACAAATGACTTTTTAAACGGGTTTCCAAAGCCTGGATCCATTCTGTTGAGGGGCTAAATACTTTACTGAAGATTAATTACATGGCAGCTTAGGCTACCAGTGTCTATTCAAGACCAATGGCAATCTTATATAGTTATTTTACAGGAAGCAGTGCTAGAATAGAAATACCTATGATAAAAATAATTCTACTTATCAAGTATTTCACCCTACCATTAACATTTAAAACACATCGAAGGCTAACCTCCATCTAACACTGCGTGCTCTGATAAATTAGAGCTCTAATACCAACAAGACAAGCTATTAACTTAAAAGGAAAAAGAGAAAACGGAAGAACTAATCTGTGCCTGCTTAGGGTGCAGGTAACAGATTATTTTTCAAGTTCAGCTTTATCTGGAGCCGTCTCACCAGCACCTATGCCATCAGTAACACCAAACCACGAGCCGGCAGCACCATCAGAGCCGAGACAAAGAACAGCACAGCGCACACCCCCACGCCCGGCACAGCCCGGCCCACCGCCCCTCGCCGTCGGGCGGACCGGACCGGGGGCTGGCGAGCCGGACCGGACCGAGGGCTGCCCGCAGCGGGAGGCGACGCGCCACGTCCCGAGCCCGCCCCGGCCCGGCCGCTTGCATAATGCGGCAGCGGCGGGACCGCCCCGGGCCGGGGCTTTAGGCGCCCACGTACACAAACAGAGCCGGCGGCCCCGCGCCCCCGGCCCGCAGCCCGCCGAGAGAGAGCCGGGGNGCGGCGCCGCTCCCCCAGCGCTCTCCCCACACCGCGGCGCGACCCGACCTCCTCCAGCCGCCAAGACCTCCTCAGGAGCGCGCATCGACCGCCCCTTTCCGGCGCCGCCACCACACCCCCCTACCGCACTCCCGCTAGACNGCCGGGGCTTTAGGCGCCCACGTACACAAACAGAGCCGGCGGCCCCGCGCCCCCGGCCCGCAGCCCGCCGAGAGAGAGCCGGGGCGCGGCCGGGCAGCGCGGTGAGCCCGCAGCCCTGCGGCACGGCAGCCCCGGCCGCGCGGAGCCGCGCTTCTCCCGCCTCTCGGGGAAGCTGAGCTGAATCCCGGTCCCCGGAAGACGCGCTACTCCCGTACATCCTCTCCGACAACGCAGCATGCGGTCCCGCAGGCAGCGCCCGGTCCGCACACGGCTCGCACCGACCCCGCTCGGCCGCACACGGACTGACCTGCGGAGGGAGCGGCGCGGCGGGCCCGCGCCGGCTCCGCGCGGGGGT
>VWZP01010228.1:116237-205659 GCA_013396995.1 Dicaeum eximium
AGTGCGGGGCTCGGAGCGCACAGCCCGGGCTCCACGCCGCTCGCGCCGGGGGTGGGGAGGGGAGGGGGCGGCGCGGCCCCAACCGGTTCCAGCTGCCCCCCGCCAGCCCCGTGACCTCACCCGCGGCCCCGCCCGCCCCGCCGCCGCCAATGGGAGCGCGGGAACGGCCGGGGGCGGCGCCCGTTCCTCGAGAGCGGCGGGGAAGGAGGGCGGGCCCGGGGCGGGCCGAGCGCGCCGTGCGGAGCGGGGAGCGCAGGGGGCTCCGAGCGGCTCGGGGGCGCACGGCGGGGGAGCCCTGCCCTGCGCATCTCTCCCGAGGGCCAAGCACCGCCGCTTCCCCTCGCCAACCCCCCCGGCATCTTCCTCGGAGAGCGCGGCGCCGCTCCCCCAGCGCTCTCCCCACACCGCGGCGCGACCCGCCCTCCTCCAGCCGCCAAGAACTCCTCAGGAGCGCGCATCGACNCTCCTCAGGAGCGCGCATCGACCGCCCCTTTCCGGCGCCGCCACCACACCCCCCTACCGCACTCCCGCTAGACCGGCGGCGCGCACTGACCTGGCCGAGCGCTGCAGCCGGCTGCCCACGCCCTGGTGCGGGGCTCCTGTGGGCGCTGCCGGGCCCTGGCGGCGCGGGGGAGGCAGCGCAGGGGCGGCCTGGCCGGCGGCCGGATCCAGCTGCCGCCGAGCGCACCGGGGAGGCGGCGCCCACGTGATCCGCCCGCTGCCGCGTCAGCCTGCGGGCCGGCCCCGCCCCTTCCCGCTGCAGCCAATCAGAGCCGGCCGGGCGGGGCGCGCGCCGTTCCCTTTAAAGCCCGGGCGCTGAGGGGGACGCGGCTCCTCAGGGGCGGGAGGCGCCGGGCGCGGTGCCCGCCGGGCTTTGCTGAGGCGAGTCAGGCTGCTGCTAACATCCACACGCTCTTTGAGGTCACCCCACCTCAGTCCATGTCCTCCATGCCTCCAAACGGGTTACCCCAAGGCTAGGGAGCTGCTTCCTTAAGACTTGCTATGGTTTAAGCTGGCTGTAAGCCTATGGCGCCAAAGACACGATGAATTTTTTTTTTGTGGTGTAAAGCAGCAGGCGCTATGCCTTTCTTCGAGGACTTTGACCTCACTTGTTTTGATGGCGGCCGTCTGTCCCGGTGAGCTCTCCTGAGGTCCTGCCCGTGTGGGGTGTCCCCAGGCTTCAGCGGAATTAATGTTTCTGTCATATTCTCTAGAGCTTTGCCAGGTGGGCTATGAGGGAGTCACTAAATAGGAAGTGTCGAGGAAGCCCTGAGGGAGCTGGGGGTGCTCAGCCTGGAGAAAAGGAGACTCAGGGGTGCCCTCAGCACTCTCTGCAATCCCTGAAAGGTGCCTGTGCCCAGCTGGGCTGGGGCTCTGTCTGCAGCAGCTCTGACAGAACCAGAGCTCACAGCCTCCAGCTGCACCCAGGGAAATACAGGCTGGATGTCAGGGAGAAGTTTTTCACAAAGAGTGATCAAGTTCTGGAATGTTCTGCCCGGGGAGGTGGTGCAGTCCCCATCCCTGGGTGTGTTTAACAAAGCCTGGATGTGGCACTGGGTGCCAGGGTTTAGTTGAGGTGTTGGGGCTGGGCTGGATTCCATGATCTGGAAGATCTCTTCCAACCCAGTGATTCTGTGAATATAAGGTAACAAAGTTACAAGTGTGAAGTATCATAAATATAAAATGAAACCCTCTTACGGCTGCTATTAACAATAATCAAATTTATAACAGGAAAAAGAAGAGTTTCACTTCCTTCTGTCAAAAATTTAGTCACTTTCAAACACTGTTATTATGTATAATTTGGCATGGGTGATAGACAATGTTACAACAAAAAGTTTTCAAAATAACCCCCACAAAACCCTAGAATAGAATATTGCAGGTATTAAATTTTGATTTGAAATGAGCCATACTATGATTTAGGCTTGAGGGTGTCAGCATAATTAGCTTCTTGATCTGAGCTGGTTTATAGCTTCTAAAATAAAACATATATAATTGGGGGGGTGGTTTTGTGAATTTTTTTGTTTGATTCTGGGGCTTTTTTTGTTTGGTTGGTTTTGGTGGTGATGGGTTTGTTTGTTTGGGAAACACTTGAAGGACTCAAGTACCACACAATCACAGCACCACATTTAAACTGGCCAAAGTCACTTGCAAGTGGGAAAAATGTTAGGTTTTAATATAACTAGAATAAGTTCTATACTCGGGGGTTTTGTGTATAAATATAAAACTGAGGTTATACACATAACTTTGTTATATTTTTGTAAATATGAATGTATATGTGGTGTTCTGTGAACTCCTAGCTCTGTTTGTGTGACAATTACAAGCTGTTCTCTTGTGCTCTTGCACAAAATCTTCTTCTGTTACTATCTCCATCTTGTTATCTCTGGAATTGTACTCCTATGCTGGTTTTCCCTGCAGTACCCATTTCACTGAGTTAGAAACAATGAAAATGGTCAGCAAATGAAGAACAGTTATGGAATATGACACAGATAATGTTTTTGTTACTTTAATTTATTTTTTTTATCTCAAGAACAGGGAGGAGCACCTTAACATAAGGAGAGACTGAGCTTCCTATGACAGCAGGAAGGTTTGACTCTGCTGTCATTTAAAATGCCATTTCAAAGGTCATGTTTGTGTTTTAAATGAAATGTGAAGCTGAACTTTATGCTCTGCCAGATATCAGCAGCAGTGATGCAAGTGCTTCCTTTGAAGTCCTTCCTTCTGCAGGTAAGGAGTAGCTACAGTGTGGGACTGTGGTGTGGTGGTGCCCAGTGTTTTGCAGGGGAGAAGGAAAATGATGTTCTCAGTGACCTGTGTGAACATCAAAGGGCCCAACAGAGCCTGAAATTTGCTACTTACTGTCCATTGGGTCTCTGTACTTTCAGACTCAACATTCCTTGAAGTGTGCCTCTACTGAATATACCAGTGTGGAGAAAGTAAATGGGACAAATTTAACTGGGGGAAAATGTTAGCTTTTCCTGTCCTCCATCACTTGCATTTCTCCTCCATCTGCCACACATACTCCTAAAGACAGAGAAATGTGTTTTAGGTGTCAGTTATTGACATGGAAGTCTTTAAAGGTAGACTGAAATGTCACCTTCCTTTTTATGGCTATTAAATAGCATCAATTCCTGTTTACTGCAACACCCGAGGTTTACTGTGCTGCTGTTCCTAGAAATGCAGCCATATCAGAGACAGCTTCTTTCTTGGGAGCAAAGGTCAGCCTGAGGAGAAGCTGAGGGTGTCCCTGCCTGAAGCCAGCCTAACATCTGGCTGCAGCATTTTGGCTCTGCTGCAGCTGCTCCTGCACCCCTTGCTGCCCTTTGGACTCTGTCTGGCCCTTGTCCAAACCTTTCACTGGGCTAGGACAGTGCTCTGTCAGAAAGTGGGGGGTTTGCTTTGGGTTTTGTTTTGCTGCTGGTGAGTTGGTTGGTTTTTAATGAGTTCTGGGGGCTGAAACAATTCAAATTCAGGTTGGAGCTGTCTTGGTTGAAGTGGGGCCATCAGTAGGCAGAAGCTGAGCTGTCCTTAGCTTTTAGGGAGCTGCTTGTTGTGACAAAGAGCAGCTCAAGCAGCTTTATCACATGTTTAAACATGTGTGATGTTTAAAGCAGGGTGAGCCACCTCAAAGAGGACTTCTGAGGGGAAATATGAGAACATGTCACTTACTTTAGTTTACTCTGTATCCATAGCTCTCTCTGTTGTGCTCAGCCAGTAACTCTTGTGACAAAACATTCCTATTCTGCCCACAGCATTGAAAATATTTTTTAAATTATTTAAAAAAAATTTTAATAAGATTAATAACATACAAACCAAGAAAACTTTTTGAGTAATTCTGACTCTTATTCTCCTTACTGGGAAGAAGAAAGAACTCTCATTTTCGAACTTCTGAGGACAGATATGGGATGACGACATCCTTTGCTGAGTCTGATAGTTCTCCATGTTCACAGGTTTGTAATTTACCTTGTAGTCCAAGCTTTAAAAGTTAAGAGCAACCACTATGAAAATGCAAGATCAGTGATAAAAGACACATTGTACAGCTGAACAAAGCCTAGCATTTGTGTGACAGCAAAAACTGGTTTATCAGGTTCACCGCAGGCAAGTATAGATAAACTCTTGAAACACTGCAAAATCTATTGGAGTGTTGGATGGATATTGTCACCAAAAAAAAAAAAGTACCAGGACTAAAGGTAGCAAAATAGGAGCTACAAAGTCTAGGCTGTAACTGGTGTGAGCAGTCTTTTATGTGGAAAAAAAAGCCCCACAAAAAAGCACTGAAAATCCTGCCCAGCTGCTCTCAGCCATGGGAGCAAAAGACACCCAAGTGTGCTGAGTGCTGGCCTGGCCCCAAGCCTGTGTGCATGGGCAGCACAGATAATGCACAGACAGGCCCCAGACAGATAAATGACTGATTAACTCAAATGTGTGAGCCTCTGTCCTGGGGCTGCTGGCAGCTCTGCCAGTGAGATTGCAGCTGCAGAGCTCAGCTCTGCTCACGACCCAGGGAAACTGCTTTTTGCTGGGAAAATTGCACAACCCCCGTGCTGTAGTGCACCTCTTCCTCCAGGAGCTGACCCTGCTGAGGAGCTGGGTGAAATAATGATTAAAAGGTCCGTGGGGAAGGCGCCCGGTGAGGAAGAGCAGTGCTGCAGTCCCAGGCTGAGTGCTCATCCTGAACCCAGACCAGCACATAACGCAGCAAGGTCCCTGGGGGTGCCACTGGCAGTTTGGAAGTGGAAGAAAGTATCTTTTTGTTGCACCTTGCAGTTCTCTGGGCTGCCAAAAAAATTCTCTGATTTGCAGCGAGGTGATCTGAGGCACCCACCAATTTTGTTATAAGCTGCCTTGGGCTCAGACTGTGTTACAGAGAGAGGCTGCTCCAGAAGCAGCACCCACCTACTCCCAAGGTGGAATAGAATTTGCCTTTAAATTCTGATGGTATTGAATTATGGCCAGTTAGGCACTATACAAAACTTTCATATTTCTAAAGTACAGGTGAATGGGTGGCACTGAGGAGTAAAATGAGAGCACAGAAATGATCTCAGTGTTAATCCATGCCTGTGGTGTTTTCCTGCTCTCTTCTAGAAAAAGATGCAGCTGTAATGATTTCTGCTGTTTTCCTTCCAAGTATTGATCCACAAATAGTTACAGCCCTCAAGAACTGAACCAGTTTTTAATGTTATTAAACCAGAGTTCCAGTATCCTGCGGGCTTAGAATATAAGTTGTGCAAAAGGATAATAAGAAACTCAAAAGGCTTTTAGGAGACTAAACATTCACCCTTGCTCACTGGAACTAGCCTCACAGAATGGTTTGGGTTGGAAGGAAGCCTTAAAGAACACAGAATCATAGCATCCTCCCAGTAAATCCCTGCAAAATCTCAGGTGAGCTTTCTAATTCCTTTAGCCAATGGATCTTCTGCAAAGGATCCTGAGCCACACCAAAGGTCAGGCTGAATCAAACCAAAGTGATTGACAAGACAGTAGATGAACCAGGGTTTGACACATTCTGAAGCGCAGTTTGTGACTTGTGCATAGGAATTATCACACCCCATGTGAAGTAGAAATAAAGTTTATTTGTTTTCAAACCCTCTAGAGGACCAAAGAGAATAATTCTATTAGAGCAGAAAAGGAAAAGGAGTCATCAAAAAAAAAAAAAAAAAAAAAAAAAGGCAAAAAGAGAGAAAGAGAGAAAATTCCTTGAAAAAAAAATACACATTGGGAAAGAGTACAACTTAAATCCAAAGCAAGGGGAAGTGACCTTAAAATATTGTGACTACTTGGTCACTTATTTCCTGTTTATTTCTCTTTGCTTTGTTTTGCAACATGCTCCAGACTTCTAGAATTTTCCAATATAAATAAAGAGATAAAGAGGTGGGTTTTTTTTTTGTCAAATAACTTCCCACACAGCAGATGTTTCTACAAAAGTAAGTATTCAGAAAATCATTTTTCTTTCAACAAGGAAAGTATTTTTCAAACTACTGTAGAAATAAAACAGATATCTTGTTTTTCTAACTGATGCACTTGCACAGAACTCCTGCACCACTCAGAGATGGTTTTATATTTATCAACCGAGTTGCAGCACCTTTCACAAAATTAATCATATTAATTATCAATTAATTAATATTAAATAATAGAATAAATAATTATAATTTATTATAGTGTATATGATCTTATAATAATATATTATATATAATGCTATAATAATATATTATATGCATCATGTTATATTATAATAAGTTATAGAATGATGAAAAATAATTAATATGAATTAAATATTACAGATTCTGGAGTACAAAAATTTTTGTCAGCATCTCTTTGCCCTTGTGTGTTTTAAAGAGTTACTTTGTGCAGCAGGTTTTCCCCAGAAGTGGCACATGAGCTGTGCCTCTGCTGTGCTGCCTGAGCTCCTTCTGTCCTGTGTGACCCAGATCTGCCTGCACCCCTGCCAGGGTAAGTGGGCAGGATGCTGCATGGCTTCTCCAGATCCCAGTAAGAAAACCCCAAGAGCAAGTGGCATAGTAAAACAGATATTGTAATACAATAGAATGAAAACAGGAATAAAGATAGCAGATCCTGCATCCCCTCAGATGCTGGGAATCTGGCTTGCAAATGACATGGGACAGCCTCATGATGCATTTTCCCATGGCCTTGCCCCTTTGTCAATATAGTCCAAAACCAGTATATGGATTCAGAATGTGTTGGAAAATAGGAAAACATAAACACACTGCCTAGATAAGTAAACCTTGACTTTTCTCAGGGTATTGGGCAAAAGAAATTAAGCATGTTAAAAACATAAAGCAAAATTATCACTAGCTGAGATGACAGCAGGGAGAGTGACTTGAACAGAAAACACTGAGCTCCTGTTGAAACTTTACACCCTGGGTGACATTGTCACCTCCAATTGCCCAGTCACAGATAGGTCACAGCTTATGGACAGTGGCTATATTTGAAAATGGCACTCCGGCTTTGCACTGAGAACAGTTTTGCTGATAAGCTCAGGAACCAGTGAAGCCTCATGACTCATGGCCATCCTGACTTCATTATCTGCCTATTGGTACACATTAATTAATAGTTGTCATATCATACTTTGTTTATTCTGCATCTTATCCCAGGGTTTCATCCTGCTGCCCTTCACTGTACTGTAATCCCTGTGTTCAGTGGGACTGTTTGCACAACGGAGGATTATTCATGGGAATAAATTATTATCTGGAAAGCATGTCCACAACTCCCCTGCACTCCACTCTGCTGTCCCCAACCCAAGAAGTGATTTTTTTATTTGCTAAAGGCCTGGTCCAGCATCTGTATCCATCAGTGATTTAGTGACTTCTCCACTGAATGCCTGTTTAAAGGAGGGCAAGGGTTGGGAACATTGTAGAGACTGGTATGAGGGAAAGGACAGGAACCAGTCCTCATCACAGGTCAGCAAAGCCTACAGGGCCAATATAAGTGTGTAACCCTTCACATTCAGAAGATCTGAGACTTTAACTCCATTTTCTGAAGTTTGGCTGCTTTATATCTCAGTGTGCAAAGCTACTTTATGAACAGTAAACTACTATGCACTACTTTATGAGCAGTGAAACCTCATTAAAAAAAAAAGAGCATGAAACCTCATAAAAAAAAAGAGCATGAAACCTCTTTACTGCAATTGCCAGAATTCAAAAGGCAAGAGGAAGCAATTGTCATTGTTTACATCACACATTACCTTTCAACTGTTGTGTTAAGAGAACAAATTCTAGGATAAATCAGTTCATGGCAGCTGAGGATTTGGAAGGAGCCTCATTTGTCTTTAATCATACTCAGATTGCAAGGAGTAGGCATGACTCTATTATTTTCCCAGACAAAATACTGCACCATGTTTGGCACTTCTAACAACAGCAGTATCTTGGATAGAGACAGCAAAGGAACCATGGAGTATGAAGGCTGGCTTGAAAAAAGCTGCCAACAATTTTCCCTACAGAGGAGGAAGAAAATGTTGGAATTAGAGATTCAGTTATCAGTAGGAAAGGTTTTCCAAAGACAAAAATATAGGATTTGCTTGCAAGTTTGTGGCATTCAGTCTCAGAGGTGCTGCAGTAGAGTCATGCCTATTCATTGCAATCTGAGTATGATTAAAGACAAATGAGGCTCCTTCCAAACCCTAAATATTGCTGCACAGAAGTTTCCCACTCTGGCAAGGTGTGCTGGGTGTTACCTGGATGTGATAATACCTGTGAGTGACAGGCATCTGGGGCACAGCTGTGCAGCAACCTGCAGTGGGTGGCCAGCAGAGCCTCAGGAGAAACCCTGGCTGCCTCTCTGGAGGCTGCTCTGTGCATGGAAAGCCCAGCTCATTGCCAGCACAAAGTCCAACCTTCCCAAGGTCCTTGTAAGGTGCTCAGAGAGCCACTTTCCAACAAGAAGGCAGGAAGAAACAGCCTCTATTTTAGGGATATTATCTTCAACAAAGATTTGTCAGGAGGAAGTACAGCGAAGGCTGAAGCCAAGGCACATGTTCCTGTGACCCAGTTACCTTCCAGAAACCCAGGCAGGACAGAAAGGACTCTGGCTTCTAGCTACAAGAGAGCTGCTGAGCATTAACACATAGTAACCTAATTAATTTGTTCCCCCAGTGGATAATTACTAGCTTTTTCTTTTTCTTGCTGCAGAATAGCAGCCAAACAATGGTGCTGATTTTAATTAACTAGCCAATGGGAGGCTGGATGGGCTGAGGAGAGATTTCATACAAAAATTAATTAATGCTCTGACCTAGTTTAAAGTGTTGCTTAAGTGGAAATTGGGAAGCTGACATCAATCAGTTATTGATCTTTGCATTTCCTTTTCACCAGACAAATAATGAGTCTTCCCATGTGATCCACAGCACTTCAATTGGCAACCTAAAAGAATTTAGTGAGCCCACCAGAAGTAAGTAATTCACAAGGCAAACATAATTTCTTCTTTATGAACACACCTGAGTTAGAAAAGGAAAAGGTCCCTCTTTCTCAAACCAAGCCCCTGGTTTATTTCTGAGCTCAGCCCAGGGCATGTGAAGGGTAATACGAGCTCTGCTGTTTTAACCAAACTATAACTATCTCTGTGTTTCTTCCTTTTGTCTTCCTAAATTTGTTTTAGTCCTACATGTCTCAGATTAATAACTCTCACTTTGATTTATTTTCCCATTACTGAAAACAAGGCACTTCAGGATTTTATGTAATCTTTCTGTTTCTTTGTGAAGTAAAAGATGATTTCACTTACTGATCATCTGTAAATTCTTCCTATAAAAGCGGATTTTTCCCTCATTTCTGAAAACCATGGTTCTCTGCAGTTCTTGCCATGGGCCCACAGCAATTTATAACCACCAAATCGCTTTTGCAAACTGATACCAAAAAATGCATGACATTGATTATTGCTTTTGTATTCTTCATGGGTTGTGCTTTGCTTTGCATTGTCCTGTCTTGAAAAGTTATCATCTGAATAGGCAGCATAACCACATTGGGGAAGAAATGAGCTTTTAGTTCCCTCCTCTTTCACAAGCAGGAATACAAGGCACAAGGACAAGAATTTAATTTACCAAGATCACAGCAGTGCAGTCAAACCATCCCATCCTTTGCCCATTGTAACATCTTCCTCTCAGCTGGCAAAGTGCAGTTTAGGATTATTGCAGCTGGAAGGCCACAGAAAGATACAGTTTTAAAATTAGTGTATCAGGTAACTCCAGTCTTGTAAGAATCTCTTCCTTTCCATAAACAACTTTGTCAGGGTGGTTGGGAGTTAGGTCCTGCACCCAAATATTGTGAAATGTTGACTCACAAAGCAAGCAACTCTGCTTAAGTCACTGCAAATCAATGAATCACTGAAGCAAACTCTTATCTGGCAGCTGAGCATCACACCCCTGTTTAGGTATCAGAGATAAGTGGAGCCTCACAGCCTTTTCTAGGTCACTTCACTAAAACCCCATAAAATTCACCCTCTGCAAATCACAGTGTAATGTTTTGTTGGAAGCCTGAGACAGCTGCTTTCTGGGAGGCAGGAATCACACACCCTTGGGATCTGACTTCCCCATAAACTGCAGCCCAGTCCTGCATGGGGAATATGTTTAAACCTTTCTGAATCCTATTAAAACCTCTTTTTGTCAAGGACACACCAAATATCTATTTTCCCCTTTTTCTGCAGGAACAAGTAAATAAGGCATTCAAGGAACATCAGGGCTGGAAAGGATTCATGAACTGTGGCCCTGCCTCCAGCACCTGATTTGGGTGGGGGAGGCACTTTGTACATCCAAGGGAAGGGAGAGCCAGGTACAGCTGTCATTAGGAATTGATCAGTGCTCATGTGTGACTTTGGCTGTGGGGGAAGCTTTTGTCCTAAATAAGGGATCAATGGCTTTCAAAGAAGAGCCTAAAGGACTTAGGTGCTGGCTTGTAGGGAAGCTAGGCTGCCCACCTTCAGTGACCTATTTTGTTCTTATTTGAAATATTGCTGAGGTTCCCCTTCCCCCTGTGTACTGAATATAGATTGTATTAGAATTGAGCTCTGTCACTAAAACTGGAGAGCACTGAGTGATGGTGATTGTGCCCACATGGGCACTTCCTGAACACTGCACTGGGATGCTGGTTTGGACTTAGCTCACAGCAGTCTCCTTTGGCATGTTCTTGCACAAGATTTCTATGAATACGGCTGAGCCTTGTCCTGGAAATAAACATCTTTCAGGGATTCCTCTTGTCTTTTTTACAGGTTTTGTGTTTTTTGTTGACATGGTGGTGCTTGATGAACCTCTGAGCTCAAGGCAATAGGATCTCCTACCCTCCCCTCCACGAGGGATGCCGGGGGCTGAAGGAGCAGCTGCTTAGGGATTCCTGGCAGAGAATCTTGCCCTTGGCACTGTGACTCAAGGCACATGATTGTGTAACACACCCACTGGCGTGGATGTTACGTGGCTTGTTTGCAAATACTGGCAGCTTCAGCTGAGAGGCGCCGAGTGCTCACAACTGTCCAGTAGGGTCCTCTTGGTGACCTCCTTTGTGAACAGTGTCACAGCTTTAGTGCCAGCAACAAACTACTGGCATGACCAGGAGGTAAATGTAATAGTAGTCACCAGTCTCTTGAAGGGCAGCTGAAAAGATGACAGAGCCAAACTCTCCTTGGTGGTGGGGCATGGTGTAATAAGAGGCAAAGATCACAAATTGTGGCTTGGGATGTTGGGAAAAACTTTGTCATGGGGAAAATGTGCAGTGCTGGGACAGATCAGCAGAGGGATTGGGAGAACCTCCATCCTTGAAGGGGGTTCAAGTTTCTGCTGGACAAAGCCACAGCAGACCTGATTTAGCATTGGCAATCATCCAGGAGGATGGCATAGACAGTGACTTCCAAAGGTCCTTTCCAGCCAAATACTCATGGGATGACAATCTCCCTGCTGGCATCTGCTGTGGGAACACTTAGGGCAGAGCCTGTGGATTTGTAACTGCCTGACCCTGCAGTGGGAGGAAGGAAAGCCCAAATGGCAGCAGATGAGCAGCTGGCTCCTGGGCTGCTCTCATGCTGTTTCACCACCAAGTGACCCTCCGGCCTTTCTCCGGACACGGGCCAGCCGCAGGACAGCTCTGGGATGTGAAAACTCCTTGCACCAGGGGATCCACTAAAGATACAAGCAGACAGATATTTGCCCACTTCTAATGTTGTCATGGGGCCAGGGGGAGGAAAGAGTTGAAGAGCCTGGTGGCCAGTGAGCCTGACTTTCTGTGCTAGTTAAAAATCAGTGTGAAAGCCCAAGTGTTGGTTAAAACCCACATGCTCCCTGTCCATATCTTACCTAAGTCTGTCCAGAACATATGCAGATATACTTGCTTAAAGTTTGTGCAGAGATGTGCATGAACTTCTATAGCTGCTCAAGGCTGCAGTGACTAAGAAGCTGTATTACCTCCAGAAATGGAATGCCATCCCTGGAGGCATGTAGCATGGTATTTAGGGACTATTCTGGACAAAACTTTTGTCAAAAAGATTTATTTTAATGCATTTTTAAAAATAGCTAATATGTCAGATTGCTAGTCTCTGGCATTCGTTGAGATGAATCAGTGGTCAGTTATTTCTTGGCAGGGAAGTAAAAATTACTGTCTTGAGAAATATTGAAATAAAACAGCACGTACAACCTAAAAGCTAAATGAGCAAGAGAACATATAAACAATATCTCAATTATTTTTTGGGGTGGTGGGGAGCAGGGGAGGTGGAATAATTTAGTTTAAAGCATGTAAAGCCTTTGAGGAAGAAATTGAAGCACTACAGAGGCTGCATGTGTTCCAAGATGGCAGTTGTATTCTAGTCCTTGGTTTGGGCAGATTGAACTTTAGCTGTAATTTTAAAGGCTTACACAACACAAAAAAAAAAAAAAAAAAAAAAAAAAAAAAAAAAAAAAAAGTGTCTTCAATGGGAAAATTCAGATTAATCCTGCATCTTGGCAACTGGATGGGTAATTGCTATTAGTGCTAATGGAAAAATCTGCTGTACTTGACATCATTCAGGGGCACTTAAATGTACCATTAGCACTAAAAAGTGTCAAATTAATGAATCAGTATCCATGCTTATCCTGAATGAGGTAACGCTTTTCCTGCTCAGAGGTAGTGACAGGCAACAGGAACAAGGAGCAATCTTTGCACAGTGAATTTCTGTCCCTCTGCTTATACCCCAAATTTGGGCTGCTAGGGATATCAATGGACAGCCCTCAGTGCAAGGAGGTTGCTGGCAGCAGTTTCTGGGCTGTGCAAGTCCAGGGCAGTGCCTCTGTGGCCTCTGCAGCAGACATCACTGCAGCCAGCAGGAGCAGCTTGCCCTCTTTGGGCCTCATCTGTGCTGTTTCATCCCGAGCCATTTTAGGGCAGAAGGGGCAGATTTGGCTCTGATCTGTTCCTGCCCTACCTGTGACAGTTCAGTTTTGGACATCAGATCTAGTCTAGCATTTTTAGCTCAGTGTCTCACAGGCTCTACTCAGGACAGGATTTCTAAAGGGAATATTTTCCCACTATCTCTCAGGGAGTTCCCAGTAGGGGTATTCCAAGGATATTTTGCATTTTTGTGCTGCTTCATGTGTGGTTTGGTTGACTTTCAGTCCTCAGCAGTTCCTTGAGTTTGTGATTACAGTCTCACTTAACATCCTTTGCTATGGAAACTGGTAGCAGTGCCAGGGAATTGCTAAGGCAATAGCAGTGCAGAGTTTATGAGGGCAAGGGAAGCATCAATAGACATGATGTTTATGAGGGAATGTGGAATTCTTCTCATACAAACCCAAAGGAGGAGGAAATGCAGGAAGGCAGGATGCATCTATTGCCAGAACAATGGTCTCACAAGGATCACGTTGCTGTTTTAATTTCTCTAACGTGGAACATGCTGTACTTGAAGAAGACAAGATTTCATTCCAATCTACTTAGAGAACTTGCTATTATTTAGTAACTCCATGTTCCCTTGATGGTGAGAGAGCAGCAGAATAGATTTGGTAACAGATCCCACTGAAATATTAAATATACCATTGCTCTAATCTCTGAGTTAAAAGGTCAAATGGAGGTAAAAGTATTTCTTTGGTACTTCTCAGCTACAGACATGCACAGTTGGACTGACAGTTTTTCTGTACTGATGCTGCTGTTTGGAATGTACTCCTGGCTTGAATCTTTCAGAGCTGCAGTAAAAATTGCTATGGGCAGCATCTGCTCTGTGATGCTGGGCCCTGAGTAACCTGGGTCAGAGGAACAGGACCAGCTGCAGCCTCTGGGGTATATCCAAGCCTTTCCAGTTTTCTCTTTGGTGTAGTTGGGGAATAGGGATTTTTTTACAGAGATTCATTATTGATGCATCAGAAGCTCCTTGTGTACTGTTCTTCCTAGAGATGATTAGCCAAAAGCTGCTAAGCTTACCTGTGTCAGGTTGAATATGTATGACTTGTATAGAGAAGTTCATCTAGTCTAACAGCCACTGAAAAGTGATACATTGTCCTCCAAAATGCCTGCATTCCAGAAATTCAATACTCCTTATCAGCTCAGTCACCATGTGACTTGGAAACATTTGACTTCGATCTCCTGGCTTTGGATCTGAAAGCTTTGCAGTGCAAAGCCACAGCGACTGAAAGTGTGGTTTGGTCTCTGTGTGACTTCCAGACAGGACTGTGGTGCAGAATAGGCAGCAGGCTGCTGCTTTCTCTACCCAAAAGCAGATTTGAGTGAGTCAAGCACAGTTGTCTCCATTAGGAGGAAAAACTGGCAGTAACAGCCTGAAAGGGTTTTGTGGGCTTGTAACAAGCCAAGAGAGTATTAATGGGCACACAGGGATTTCTTTTGCTCAGGTAGCTGAGTAGCAGACAGATGTATCCTACTTCTCAGCTGTTTCTGATGCCTCTACACACAAATATCCCCAACCTCTATTTGTTGGTTTGAAAGGTCTGGGACCTGCCATCCCTTCATTTTGAAGGCCTGATCAAAATTAGAGACACAGGCAGCTCAGGCTCCTCAGATTTCAACCTACGTTCATGTGTGCTGATATTTTTTCCTCCATAACTGGGGTTTTAAAAAGGAAAAAAATAATGGTACCAGGTTGATAAACATTGGGCCTCTTGCTGTCTTGGGTTCAGGGACTTGGTGACAGCTCACAGAAACCTTCAGCAAAACACAAGCCTGCATTACAGAGTACGTGGGATGCCCTCCTGGGGCAAAAAGGGTGACAAACTTCTTCATTCCCAAACAGGTGATCCCTTACTAAAACCACAGTGGTATCCATACCTAGGCACATTGATCTTTCCCTTATTTTTGTATAAAGGGGTACAGAAATTCCCCAGGCTGAGGAGCCTCCCACTGCAGGTAGCCATGCTTCATCCAAGTCTTTGCTGCACGAGCTTGACCAGGTTGCACAGGAGGTGCCCATGCAGAGGCAGGGCTGTGTGCAGCCAGGGCAAGATCTTGTAGGGCCACCCACCTGAGCTGGGAGCAATGGGAATGACAGTGGTGACAGCAGGAAGTCATGTGAGTGGTTTGTGTGATGCTGAGAAGGGGTGGCTGGCACTGGGAGCTGAGGATGCTTGTCCAGTAGCTCACTGCAGTTGGTAGATGTCCATCAGCAAATTCAGATTTGTTTTTCCTGAGGGGATCAGGGTTCTCTCTGCTCCTCCCATCCCCTGCATTTGAGGGGGAAGAGTTGAAAGTTTTAAGCTACAATTGAAAATACAAGATGAATATCTGTCAGTGTAACAGCCCTGAAATACATTGCCAAATTCTATGTATTACACCCTGGTTTTAAAAGTGCTGAGAGGTCAGGACTTGCAGATTGCATCACCCTTGGAAAAGAGGTCTCCACCCTGAGAATCTGCTGTATTCTCAGTGTAATCTGAACCAGTGACTGAGTCATTGCAGCTTTGCTTTTTATTTTCTTTTTTTTTCTTTTAGTAGCTTGGGTTTTTTTAATTAGAGGTCTCTGTTCCCATGCCTGTCAAGGTCAAATTCTGTGATCCAGCCAGTAGATAAATAATTGGTGTGATGTAACTGCAAATAAAACAATGTTCAGTACTGAGAAATGTGAACATCAAAAACCTCTAAGTAGGCAGCAAGCAACCTCTTAAAAATAGCTAATCTAAAAATAAAAGATTAGGGAGGGAGCACTCCAGAAGAGCAGTTAAGGAGCTTACATTGGAGACTAAGAACAGCTCTCTATCTGAAAAGTGTCTTTGCCTTCAGGCAATAAATAAGCCTTAGGCCAGAGGTAGGGTCTCTTCTGTTCCTGCTCACTTTCAGAGCTTAAGGCAGTGTTAGGCTGATGCTTTCAGCCCAGGAACTGAAGGCTGACTTCAGCTGAGCCTGAACACAGTGTATGAAATGGTGCTGCAGCAGGCAGAGGTCTCCTGGGGCTCTCCTGCCCAGTGCAAGCCCAAGGCTCCTGTCTCCTTCTCCTGAGCTGTGTGAGCACTGGGAATGAGCAGCACTGCCAGCCCTGGGAGCTGTGTGCCTCTTCCACCCCTGAAGGATGGACTCTCCATGCTTGTGGGAGCTCATGGATAAATTCAACCAGGACACCAGCAACAGCAGCCTAAAGCCAGCAACAAGGCCACAATCTCTTTAACCAAAAATATTGTTGGTTTAAACCTTGCAGTAGTCGTGGGGGCTTTTGGAGCTGTGAAGAGTGAAGTGGGAGGCCAGAATTTTGCTCTTCCTTCTGAGGTGCTCCCACAGATTCATTGCACAACAGCATGTTCTCAGTGTTGGTGACATGGATCAGGGCAGCTCATGTGGATACTCAAAATCCAGCTGAAGGCTGACCAGGCTGAGGGGAAGATCAGCTTATGCATCAGAGCTTCACTCAGCCAAGCTTAGCTTTGCCGCCCCTCTTGATCTCCAGCCTAGGGGACAATTTCCATTGTACTTCTGCTCTGCTGACAGCTCAGAAAAGGGAAGCCCAAACCCACTCTTCACTGCTGGTAGCTCCAAGCAGTAAAGAGAAACGTTTCTTTTTGTTCTGGTATTACTGCCAGACCTTCCAGGGAAACCAGCAGGACTTTGTGTGCATTTCACAGTTCAGGAAAAAGCCCTGTCCTGCCCTGCTATGCTGTGCTCTGCCCTGCCCTGCCCAGGTGGATTCCTGGAGAATAGCTGGAAGCCAACATCTCTTTGAGCTTATTCTTGGCACTTTCCATGAGCAGCATGTCTCTGCAGAGAGCCACAGCTCAGCAGTGTCCCTCCCATGTAGGAGCACTGACACAAGCCTGGCTTTTGGTGGGCTTAAGTCCTTTAGCTGGGACTCACACAGAAGGCAGAGGTTAGAACAAACCCCACAGACAGCCAGACTTTATCCAGAAATGATAGAAAAATGTGTAACTACTTTTAAAAAAACCCCCAAGGCCCCAAGTCCCCCACCACAATATATGGGGCAGGTATAAAGACTGTCATCTGAAATCAAGAAATGCTGAATGGGATCAGAATGGAGCCTCCCTTTTAAGTGGTAAAGATGCTCTCCTAGAACTGGTGGGTGAAATTAACACCAAAGCCATCAACAAGTCTATGTCCTATGAGTGGAAACTCAATTAAAGTAAAATCATGTGCTCACAACTGCAAAAACTACTCAAAAGTTCCCTGAAACAATACAGCTGCTGAGGGAGCAGATAAGGCAGTGTGAGAGCAGAGGGTGATTTCCTTGGGCACTCCACAATCTCTGCCCTTCAGTGTCACTATTCATCATCACCCACCTGCAGAACAGCAGCCCTTTAGATCAGACCTGACTCCTTACCTTGACCTGCCTTCCAGGAAAAACAGGCTCAGTGGGGATGTGCTTATCTCAGGTTACTTTTGACCTCTTGGACCCAGTCTAACAGAGTGTTAGGCAATGAGCTCAGAGCTCACAGCTGGCCTGCTGCTGGGAACAAACCTGCCACTGGGCAGGGGAGACACCCTAGCAGTGGAGAAAGCCAAGGAGGTGAGCTCAGCTCCTAAACACAGGAGGTCTTCCAGTGGAGAGAAGTGCATAATTACTGCAAGTGACTCTTGTTGTTGTAGCTCCCTGCTGTATCAGGCACTGGAAGATCGGGGCAAGAAGCTGTGACTGTTCTCCTGTGACTGTTTACTTCAAGTGACACTGGAAGGATCTTTTGGAAATTCCCTGAAGGCTCAGCAGCACGAGAACATGACATATCCCTGGTAGGCGTTTATGTGTGTATAGATGGATGAGGGTCCAGCTGGAACAATTTCCACAGATCCCAGGAATACAAGAACTGGAAACTCGGACACATAAACACAGAAATGAAGGAGTCCTGTTGCTGGCTGGTGTGCACAGTGACTAAGAAGCTGAAGAGACTGTTGATCACTTGCCTCAAGAGTGCACGATAAACAGCAGAGGCTAAACCAGTGGTTAAAGGGTGATTATGCCCCAAAGGGAGACTGAGACATGAGCTTAGAAACTCCAATTGTCTCTGCTTTACATGCATTGCCATGGGCAGTACGGCCAGGCAGAGCCATTGGGATGAACAAAACTCCTGGGCAGCAGGAATGCAAGGGTGTGGGGATTTAAACAGGAATGCAGTGCAAGAGGAGAGTGTGGCAGAAGGAAACAGGATGTCAGTTAAGGGGGACCCAAGTTGTGCTTAGGTGCATCATGAGAGATAAGTTACAGTGTGCTTCATGCCTACTCCTGAGTCACATCATGCTTTTGTTTTATTTTAGGCAATTGTGATGCAGAAGAGAGGAAATGAGGCCCCACAGTGCCCCACATCAGCATCCAGAGTGCTAAAATCTTGTACAGAACAAGAATAATAGTGTTAGGTCCTAAAAAGCTGTCATTCGAAGTGGGTTCAAGCAGCAGCAGATGCCAAGGAGGTAGCCCAGAAAAGAGGGAGGTAATATCACTCAGAGCACTGGAAGGTGTGCTTCTGCACCCATTCTAGCAGGGGATCTCAAAGGAGAGAGCTGGGATTTGGTACAGAACTGTAAGGAAAAAAAATCTTGCTCCTGGCTTGTACTGAAATATCCCCAACGCTCACATTGTCAAACCTTTGCCACAGCAAACCACTTTTTGAAGAGAAAACCAGTTTCTCCTGGAATCACAAAAATTCTAAGACATAGTATCAATACATAAACTGGCTACCATGATTTCATGCTTATTTTAGAAGTGACACCTTAAAAAGTCAGATACGAGAAAAAGCAGGTCACAGCCACAACAATGGAGCCATAAAAAAGAAAAAAAAAAGAAGTCAGTTTACTGGCATGTGGTACAGCAGAAAATAACATTTGGTTTGTGAAACTTCCTGTATCTCAGGGTGTTGACTGCAGCATGCAAAAGGCTTAAACCTCTTGTTACTGAAGGAGGAAGCAAAAAGCATTACTTGTCTTATGGCCAATTTGGAGGGAGTAGAATACTCTTCATCTGATCAACTAACACAGATGGATAAATCAATGAGTTTTAGGATAACCTCTTTTTTTTTTTTTTCCCAGGTAAGTAAGTATATTCCCACAAGTATGCTAACCTTGGCCTTGGTAGGAATCAGGATGGATAATACAGCTTTTAATGTCTTTTGCCTCTGCAGCTGAGCTGCACTCTCAATGCTGTCCTGTGGTGTGCACACAAAGGACACAGCTCTAGGTAAGGAATGATGGTCATGCAAAAAGTTACTCGAGAATGCCAGGTGTCTTACATTTTATGGGATAGTGGAGTGGTGAAAAAGAGCTTTTCTTACAGCCTTCCTCTGCTTTTTGCTACTTGCAGTGCTGTCAGCAAACCTCACTGTATTGGAAGGAGTGGAGATGAGTTGCCAGTTGCTGTTTCTCACTGACACTGGCCTGAAGCCTATAAGCACTCATTCCTGGGGAAACTGCAAGAGGATTTCCCAGAGCAAAAGCCACTAAACACTGTCTGCAGTGCTTGGGGAAAGCTTCAGAATGGAAACTAGGATGGATAGAAACTGATACTCCATCTGCTTTAGTAACAGTGTCTTGAGCTGAGAAGTAAAATGCATGCAATTAATAAATTTAAATACACTGGTATTTTTTCTTGCTTTTAGTTACGACAACAAAGGACCAGTTCATGGTGAGTAGTGAATTCAAAACACTGAAGTATAGACTTCAAACTACAAACTTTGGTTTAATAATTTCTGTTAATCAACAGAACAATCTTTGTAAATTCACCAGTGTAAGGACCAAGCTTGTTCACATATCCTTAGCACCCCTTCAGCCCACTTCCCAGATTAGCTTTTATTCATTCAGCTGTTACTCTGCTTTGAGGTACTAAATCAACTTTGAGCTCTTGTGTAAGAAAGAAGGAAACAGGCAGGCTCCCCTGTGGTGTGACAGTGGGAAAGGACCAAAAATACATGAACGTGCAAGTTCTGCTGTTTGTGAAGACAGACTCTTTTTCTTCATGTCACATGTGAAGTATTTAAGGTGGTTAGTTGGCAGGTACACATTATCTTCAATGATATGGAAGTGTATAGCTTGTACAATCTGGTCCTGAGACTGTCAGCACTGAAAAATCTCATTGTGACAGAGCTGCAATAGTCAGAAACGCATTTCCTTTTCCCCAGTTGACTCTCAGCAGTCTGATCTTTGGTAAATGTCAAGTGTGGGGTTTAATTCTGAGTTTCCAGGCTCTCACGTACCTTCTCTTTTACCCAGCTTCAGACATGACTGCAGGTATAGTTTTATCATGTGCTAAAAACAAGTCACTGATAAAGGGGAACGTAGTACACACTTAGAGACCCGCCCTAAATACTACAGACAAACTTAATCTTCTTGCTGATAACACGGTTTGTAAGGAATAAAGATTACAGTGTGTAGACTACAATGGTGGGGGTGCCAGCACTGCAGGACCTCCTCGTTCTCGTCAGGGAGAGGAGGAAAACCGAGTTCAAAGATTTGGCTGCCCACCCAGTCTGACAAATAGAAACTGGTAAGCTGTGTATGTTTGTTAACAAGTACTGCTAATAAGCTTCCTTGGCAGCTCTGTGTGCTGGAGCTCCTTGCTTTCCCAGGAGCCAGTGGTGCTCCCCACTGCCAGAACTTTTCTAGTGGCAGAGACCTGGCATGACCCAGTGGGGTGAAATCACAGAGATGGCCGCGCTGTGGATGCTGTAATACTGCACATTTCCCGGATGCTTGTAATATTGCTGTAATATTGTAATATTGCCGTTTTCTGGATGCTGTAATATTGCAATAAAGCAGATCTGCTGACGTTTTGCATTCCACAGCTCGGCTCCAGCTCTGCCTGCTGAAACTCCTCGGTGGGAGCACACGAGCTCCGCAGGCCCTCGGAGGAAGGCTGGCAGCTTATATCCCCAGCTGTGCTGTTTCTTCCTCAGCCCTCGCTGATGTTTGCACCCCGCAGCCTCCTGCTCATGGCTTGGCCACGCTGCACCTCTACAGGGCGGCGCTGTAAAGCGGCCAAGCGCTGAGCAGTGTGCCGGGCACAGAGCAGGGACAGCCGAACCTCGCCAAGGCCTCTCACTCCGACCTCAGCCAGATAAACCCGAGCTGAACGCGTGGCGAGGCGAACGCAACTGGGAACGATTTGCAGCCACCGCAGCTGGGAACGATTTGCAGCCACCGCAGCTGGGAACGATTTGCAGCCACCGCAGCTGGGAACGATTTGCAGCCACCGCATCGCCGCGGGGCGGGCCCGGGGCCGGCGCAGCCGCTCTGCCGGCCCGGGGAGGTGTCGCTGCTGCCGGGCTCTTTATCAGCGCTGGCCTCCCAGCCCAGCACCGTCGTGCTCGGTATCTTATCTCCGGTCAGACCTGCCCCAGCCGTGCGGCTTCTGCCCGCTTCCCTTCCCCCTGCGGCGGCCTCGGGGCGGGGGCCGTGGCTGGGCCTGACGCGGCTCTGCCAGCGCGGCCCNCCCTTCCCCCTGCGGCGGCCCCGCTTTTCCCTTTGTCCGCATTCCCCGTCCCTCCTCCCCGAGCCGGGGCTGCGCTGGGGCTCTGCAGCGCTGTTTCCCCTCGGAGGTGGCGAGGGCGGGGGCAGCAGCCATGGCCGGGCCGCGGGGCGTTCTCCGGGCTCGCACCGCGCTCTGTGCCGCTCTCTGCTCGCTTCGCTGCTGAGGGAGTGGCTCTGGAAATAACGCGTGAATATTGCCTGCAGGAAAAGGGGAAAGAAACGAGCCGGGAGGAAGAGAGCTGAGGGGGCAGTGCTTCACAGCCTCCTGTAGGCATCAGTTCCGCCAGCCAGGCAAGCTGGGCAGGACAGGCCCTGGGACGTGCCTGGTGCTGGGCAGTGCCACCAGCCTGGAGAAAACAGCCCCTTTCTGCCCAAAAGTGTGCCTGTCCTGAAAATAACCCAGGGAATGGCAGAGGAAACAGGGTTTGTGTTTTGTGAGCCTGTGCTGTACCCTACAGGGTGGGTTTTGTGGCATCTGCAAACACATTTCCTAAGCCGAGGGTTGACAAAACAGGCTGTTGACATCAAGGCACGCTAGGTGAACCCTTTGGGGAAATGCCTCCTCTCCACAGGAGGGAGGGAAGGCTGCCTGCTGTTACTTGCTTCCCTGCTTGATGGGTTTTGAATAAACAGCTCATCTGGCAGCTTCTTCTAAGGAAAATATTGCCTTTACTTCTAGGGTGCACCAGCCCCTTTCCTGCAGGTCTCCACGGCTGTCAGAAGGTTCAAGGGCATGACTAGCTGTGCTCTTTGTGATCCCTAGCAGAGGCTTTTCCCTGTACCAGACCCCCCAAGCAGGGTATGTGTGATGCTTGGCTGGCACGTGCACCTTGGGAGGTCACCCTGCCCATCTGTGCCACATCAGCTGGCACCAAGCATCTCCCTCACCTGTGTGTTTCATTCCAGCAGGCTGGGCTTGGCAAACCATGAAAGAAGAATAAGGGAATCCTGAAGCAGCAGCAGACTCTTTGCTCCTGGACTCTGTCCACAGGGACTGTTTGCACATCAGTGCTCCCTCTCACCAGGTATGGCACACAGGTAATAATGAATCTTCCATTTGTCTGAAGGCCCAGGGCTGAGCCTTCTCTCACAAACACCATGAGCTGTGGTCTCACCACCAGTTCTGGGGGTAGGACTAGAGGCAGCTAACCCAGAGGAAAACTATTTTTTTTTTGAAGCTGCTTTGTTTTATCTAAGCCTGATCAAAACATGGTTGCACATGTTGTTAGTCCTGTTGTGGCAAGACAAGGAAGGGCAGCAGCACAGGCAGAGACATCCAGGGCCACTGCAGCTCCCATCAGTGATGGCCTTAAGCTGCTGTGGTATCACACCAGCAGCTCCTGTTGCTGGAATTTGCCATTTGCCCTTGGAGGGATAGAATTCATTGGGCTCGTGGTGTATGTTTTTGGGGTTTCTCCAGGCCAGAGAACAGTGTAGGCAGTTTAGTTCTCTAAAATACTATTCTACTTTAAAGTAGCACACATCATAAACACAATATTTGAGGACAGTTTCTCCTTCTCTGTGTTCTTTATGCACAGATCATTTATATTTTGGTGCATGAAGAGCAACAGAGGAGATCTTACCTTCTGTTGGAGGAAGATGGTTGTGTACTTTGTTTTGTTTTTAACCTTCCACTGCCTTTTCCCTGGAATCTTTCTGTGAGTGCACAGACCTTTTCCCTCCAAGGTAAGGCAGCTGCTCTTCTCTGGTATCACAGCTATCATCTCCCCTCTCTTCATTAGTGAGTTGGCCAGCATTTTGCAAAGGTCAGGGGTGTATCTTAGCTACAAGTTTACTCAGCACAGAAGCACCCAAGGAATTATGTTATTTAAAAAAATATGCCTGGGAGTATTTATTTTTCAATATTAATGCATTCTGGGGATTTCCTTGCCCAGTGTGGCTGTCACATTCCTTACAGATAACACCCCCAAGCCTCTAGGAAAGGCAGATTTATTGTGGTATCCTACTTAAGGCTGAGGGCTGTTGTCTATGGGGCTTGCTGTTGTTCCTTCTTTGTCTTTAAATTTTTTATTTTCTTAATTGAAGTATGGTTATAGTAGAGCAGCTCCTGTCATCTCATAAGGCAGTACAAAAATGATGATAATTTGTGTTGACTTCTGCTTGGATTTTCAAGCTCCAAAAGCCCAGCTGAGTCTCATTTGTGTCTGCAGTGGGAGCATGGAAGGGAAGGAGACATCACCAAGTCACCCCTCGGGGAGCAGCACATGTGACCTCCCCTCTGTGTGTGACCTAGCAGAGCCCTTCCTGCCTCCTCACAGCTCTGAAAGCAGCCAGGAGCTTTATCCTTCTGGGGATGTTCTTCCCTCTCCACCCACAGGTAACAGCTTCTGCCTCTCCACATGCTCTTTCTGCAGCCAGTGCTTTGTCTGTGTGTGCAGGGTGTTGTTTGGCTGGTCACTGCAGTCTGACCCTGCCACAAACCACAGCTCTGCCAGAACTGCACTCTGCTCCAGCTGCCTGCACACATCCACTGGGAGCTGTGGGCTGGTGGGACACACAGAGGGGCTCAGAGGGTGCTCATGTCCTGCAGCACTCTTCATGTTTACTGTGTTCTCACAAGGACAACTGATAGAGCAGTCCTTCAGACATCAGGAGTAAACACTGTCACAAATTGCCATAGTCAGTAGGAAGAGTTTTTTTAACTTTTCCTTGTGTTTTTCATGTGCTCATCAAGAGCTCAGGATGTGGCCTCGTTACCCCTCTCACAGTGAGACAGGTTGGAAGGCATATGTCTGCTCAGGTTCCACAAGCCCTGTGTGCAGGGATGAGGCAATCCTGGGAGCTGTGGGGCAGCTCCTGGGATGTGTTGCTCAAACCCCATTTAGTGTGGCTCAGGGCAGCTGGCCTCGATTGCTTTGTTGGATGGGACACATGGAATAGCTGCATGAGCACCTGGCAGTCCCAGGAATGTCAGTGGGAGTGGCACATGTGGGAATGACAGTGCTGGGGGAGGGTTTGTGGTGCCTGTGTGGGGTAGGCAGCTGAGAGGCCACATCCTGCCTCCTGGCTGTCCCCAACAGCCCCTGGGGCCAGGGTGGATTCCAGGTGTGCTGAGGAGGGCAGACAAGGCCCATGAACCCTCCCCTTCACTGCTGCTTGTAGAGACTGCTCACAGCTGAAACCACTGAGCAATAACTGTGGGATGGGAGGCTCCCTGTGCTCCTGGAGGCAAACAATCCAAGTGTCACAGCATAACCAATTCGTGCTCTGAACAGCTTGGTTCTTTTCTCCTCATAACAGCACCAAACCAATACACATAGCCACTTAAACTCTCTTTTGATGCAACTTCAGTGTTCCACCCCACTGGGTTTGGTCACTGTGGCAGAGGAGACAGGAAGATGGTTTTAGAAACAGTCTGCTCACGTTATATACTCTTGGGAAAGCAGGTTCTGTCAAATGTATCCTGGGAAAGGAAGCTCCTTTGCTGGTTTTGTCAGGAGAACTTCTGCTGTGGCACTGTGTGAGAAGGTGGGAGTGGCTGTGGGATCCTGGGGCTTGGGCAGGATGGATCAGGGTCTTCCTCAGTGATTCAAAAGTCTTTCCAGACAGGTCTCTGGGAATGTGGCAGCTCCCTTAGCAATGACACAGACTGACAGCACAGGCTGTTTTCTGCCACATGAGCTGGGCTGAGGCTGGCTGAAGTAGCACACCACCCTGCCTCAGGAGGTGGGAATGGTCATGGGGTATTCCCACTGCCTCAGGCATCACTCACAGCTTTTATTCCTCCAGAGAGGCTCCAGCACTTCTGATCCATAACATAGTACTCATTAGCCATGAATGCAGGGCCTTCTGAAAGCAGGCACCCCCAGGCAAGAAAACAGCAGTCCTGTAGGAATATTACTGAATCTCTTAAATGGTTTGTAAATTAGTGGTTTTATGATTTGTGTGGAAATGAGGGTTCTGCTCTTGCAACAGGCATTCATACCTTTAGCTTATTGTCATAGTGAGTTCATGTGTCTAAGTGGTGATAGGCTGGGAAAATTAAATTGGATCAGTAAACACTTCAGTATGCTTCATCTTTTTTTATACCATATTGGAAAATAATTTTTTAAAATTGTTTATAATTTTTTAATCTGCATCACTCAGTTGCTCAATACACCAGGCAGACCTTACCACTTCCTCTGGATTAAGGAAAGTTGCCAGCAGAAGTTCTTACTTGGCAGCAGCACTCAAGTGTATGTGTGGGAAAGCCTTAAATTATTTGGATTAGTATTTCATAGGAAGCTATTAATGGCTGTTTCCAAATAAATAAATCACTGGCAATGTGACTTTTCATGTAGGGCACTGAACCAGAGAGTACCAGGGACAGTGGAAAAATACTATTTATCTGGAAAAATTGCAACCTGAGAAATGTTAGGGAATAAACAACAGATGTGCTTTAGAGGTTGGTAGAGCACAGGGTTCTGGGCTCTGTGGTCAGGCAGAACTGGATTTGCCAGTGTAGCCCTGGAGAAATTCTGCTACATTTGGAAGCAGCATTTGAGAGTTCAGCTGTGGAATCCTGCCTGGGAGACTGCCTGAAGGATGGGCAAAGCTCAGCCCCATCTCCTTCCGTGGCCCTTCCTAGGCCTGGTGGCCTTGGGCAGATGGCTCTCCCTGTTTGTCCTGTAGCCTCTGCCTTCCTTGCTTTCTCTCTGTAGTGAAAAGCTGTGCTCTGAAATGGATGGGAGGACAGGGTCACCCAGTGGAAAGAAATGGTGTGTCTCAGGAGCAGAGAAAATAAAAGAAGGGTGACATTAGGACAGAGAGGATGACAGAGTTTCCTGTGGGCTTGAAGAGACCTGCAAGTATCTAAAAGCTGGCTGACTTTTTTTTGTGCTTTCAGGCACATCAGTGAGCCTGGGCCAGGGCACTGCTGCTGAGCTTGCCACTCACATCAAGGCACATCTGCTCACAAGGCTACCCCAGTTTAAAATGTTTTTTTGGACTGTTCCAGTTGCTCTCTGGGTTTTCAGGCAACCCAGCAACTGTGTTAGAACAAAGCAGAGATATTCAACCTGTTAACACAGCTGTCAGTTTTACAGGCAGTTGGGATCCCTCTGGAAAAAACATGCTGCCTATTCCCAGTGAATTGACATGCCCAGTTTTGTGGTGGGTTGCTGTGTCTTTGATTAACAGCTGAGGAGTGGTGCTGATGTTGGTGCACATGTTCTGACTCGTCCTTAAATGCTCTCTCCTCTCTGCCCTGTCCTCTGGCTCACCAAGTGTTACTTAATCTGTTTTGCAGGAGTGGTTTGTGTTTACTGAAGAAGTTTAGCATGGCTTGGGCATTTCCTGTCCAGGAGTAGTGCTGACATAGAGGCTGAAAATGCAAGGAGTGTGTTTTGTCACGTCAGCAGCAGCCTTTGGGGTGTGCTGGCAGGCTCAGTTCAGCCCAGGACTCAGTGCTTGGTGTGGAAATGAGTCTGTCTGAGCTGCCACTGCTGCCAAAAGTTGCTACATTTCCAAAATGGCTTTTTTGTCTGGCTAAAGATTTTATATATAGTCTCTTCAAGAGGTCTGTGTAACTTCATAATGCAAAACGTGATATTTTAAATCACTTTCAGACTGAGCCAAAGCTGAGCTAGAAAGGGCTCCTAAGTGCACTCCAGGTTAGATACAGAAACTTCTGATAGTCTCCTTTGCCTAAAAGATATAGATCACACTGAAGATATTTTACTTTTTGGTTTGCTCTGAGGGTGAGGGGAAGGGTGCTGTTCAAAGGTGCTTTGTGATGTGAAGAGTTTTCTTTGACTGCAGGAAGTTAACATGCAAACCCACTTCAGTTTGAGCTGTGGTCCCAAACAGAACTAATTATTAACCACAGAACAACAGAATTAATTTTTTTTTTTGTTTGAAATCGGTTCAGCACAGTGCTTGCCTTGGCAGTGATGAAGAGCACAGTCCCTGTTTTGGGAATTGGTGGATTTTTAGGGGTTTTGGTTTGTTTCCTGCTGCCCTCTAGTGCTCAGCGTTACCCATTCCTGATTCCACCAGCCTGGCAGGCTTCAAACTCCTGAGCGTTTCTTCAGTGATGCTTTTTAATCAAGTGCACTCTCAAATATGACCAAAACGCTGGATTTTTCTTAGATCCGAGTCTTATCAAGAGGAAAAAGAAAAGGCAAAATGTTCCAACGCTGTTAATTTTGTATAGATGGTGTGGGGGAGTGGACTTGAAGTTGTGCAGCTCTGCTGAAGTTATGGGCAGGCTCTTCATGGCTCTGGTGAGTTTGGCATCATGAGCCCTCCAAGCATCTCTTGTGGCCCAGCTGTGCTGAAAAGGCAAGGTGGAATTTATGCCAGCTGACATAAAAGGGAAACTGCACAGCACACAAAAGAAAGCACTGGGCACCACTGGGTCACTGCAGGTCTTAGATCTTGTGTAAATTAATTTTTCAGGGATGTGCTACATAAAGCATCCAGCCAAAAATAAATCCTTGAACAGAAAAAGACAATGTTTTATTCTTCACAGTCTGAGGAAGAAAACTGGTCCTTTTTGAGGAGAACTAGAGCACTATGGATACATCAGTGAGGGAAAAATCTGAGACATGTGCCTTGCCTTTTAGACTGTAATGCTTCAGAGTACCTCTGTGTGCTATGGAAGTGATCAGTTACTATTAAACCATGAAAAATTAGAAATCAACTACAGAGAAAATGCTTCAGTAACAGAGACAAGGAGTTGTACTACTGCACTGAAGTTGTCTGATGGGATTCTGTGTTTCTCTGCATGAAGGGGAGCTTGGGAGTTTGTCTCTTGAGAAGGAGAATTTGTTTTCCTTATTACCCTGCTCTGATTTTGACTGGTAAATTAATTTCATTTCCCCAGGCTGAATGTACCATGATGATATTCAGTGAGTGATCTCTCCCTGTCCTTATCTCAACTCCTGAACCTTTTGCTGGATTTCTTCACCCCTGCCCAGCTGTGGAGGGGGGTGTGCTCCCCAGAGCAGTTCAGACTGCAGTAATGTCATTGTGGCAATTGTTCCTGAGGTAGCTGTGTACATGTTTGTGCAAATGTTGTTTTATCTTACCAGGCCAGTGCTGTTTTATCTTACCTGTGAGCATTAATCATTTAAGTGAGAAGGAATTAAATTCTGTAAAAAATGTTAAGAATTTGTTCAGCGGGCAGGAGTTTGTTAAATTCTTTATGAATAATTTTTCATCCTCTGAAGTGCAGATGTGGAGTCCTTTGAGATGGAAAATTGGGAATAGAAGCTGTTCAAATACGGGTTTTACAGGGGAATAATAAATAAATTCAGCCATCATTAGCCACCACTACGATGCCATTCAATATTATGGGGACAAAGAACAATTTCTAAGCTCACCTCTGGAGTTCTTCTTGACCAAGACACTGATACCAGGCTGGGATGGGTGTCTTTGGGAAGCCAGATGCTCCTGGCTCTGTGAAGCTGCAAAATACAGGGCAGATGTGGCTGAAAAGCTGCTCCTTGCAGCTCTGTGGGAACACAGAAGGGTTGTACCTTGGCTCCTGTAGAGTGCCCAGGTTGGACTTGGCCCGTTTTTCTTTCTGCTTTTAGAAGAAGCAGCATCTTGTCTAGGAAGCTATTTCAATGAAACTCCCAATTTTCCTTAACAGCTGGAGCAGAGAAGCTACAAAGCAAATCCTGAGGCCTGTAAGCCAGGGTAGTAATTTTTCTAACAAAGAGGTCCAATAATGCAGTAATAGCAGCTGTGAAACATTCTCATGTGTGCATGAATTGTTCTGTTTACTTTGGAGGGCAAGAACTTCTGTACAGCTGAAACACCTCCACAAAATGCTTTGTTTTTTCCCAAGGAGAAAGGAAAGCACATGCCACGAATCCTTAGTAATTGAAATAAGTGTGGAAAGCTGCAAAGCTTTTTTTGTTTGTTTTTTTTTGTTTGGTTTTTTTTTTAGGTCTCAGTCATTCAGATGTTTTTTCAGATGTAGCCTGTGACTGTGTGGTAGAGAAATCACCTGGAGTTTATTGGCCCCAAAAGGCCCTGCACTGGTACTTGTTAAAATGCAGCAACAGAAAACAAGATACATCTGCCCTGATTGCTGTGGTCCCTTATTGAATTTATTCCCTGAATTTAAAGCTTCCTTGGGAGCTGCTGTGAACTGGCAACAGAAAAAGACATTGCAGGGAGGAGAGCAAAAAAGTTGTACTGGTGCTGTTGAGATGAGCAGCTGTGCTCCCAGGATGCTGCTTGGGCTTAGCAGTGCTGCTGCCATTACCCTCTGTCATTATCCCTGGCATGGCTTGGATCAGTGCAGGATTCTGGGGGTCATTGTGGCCCATTTTCCCTGGATTTGTGTGCAGTTCTGTGGTCCCTGCCTTTCCATTCATGTGCTGCTCTGTTTCCTGGTTCCCCTCTGTAGCACTTGGCTTGTGCCACCCCACATGGATTGAGCCCAGTGAAGTGTTCCTAAAGTGTTCCTAAAGCCCCACAGCTCAGACTCCTCTCACTGCTTACCTGTGGGGCATCTGGCCCTGAATTTAAATTAGATCTGTCTTCATTCAGGCCTCATTTTCCTTCTCTCTCTGGTTTACTTCACTGAGCTCACTGGTGTGCAGCTGATGAGGCTGCAGCATAAAAAATAGTGAGTCATAGCCCTTAGCAGCAGACTGCAAGCATAAAATACAGCACACATCATCATCCACAGGATTTTGTGAAACAAAACAACACAGCCCAGTGATTCAGCATCAGTGTGGGTGGCAGTACGTGAAGGTTTGTCCTGGAGCCTTGCTGCATCTGATTCCTTGCTTCATTTCATGAGTTTAACAGCCCCCCAGCCCACTGCCCTCCCTTCTTGGTGTTGTGTGCTGTAGATTCCAGAGGGGCTGGGTCTGTGTGCCTGAGAGATCTCCTCCCAGCCAGGTGAGTTGGTGTCAGGATGAGCAGGGCTGCCGCCTTTCCAGCTCAGGGTTTCTCTGTGAAGGGTGCCAGGCAGCTGCTTATTTATTGCTGCAATAAGCAGGCAAATGACAATATTCTATGCTCTGTGCTGCCTGCTCTTCTTCTCAGCCTGCCCAGGGATTTCTGGCTGTGCTCTCTGTGCTCACTCTGGCTGGAGGTGGAAGCAGCTGAGGGCTGGAGGTTGGCAAGCTCCCTGTGTTTTGTAAATGTAGCACTGCCCGTGTCAGAGAGGTTGTTTTACTCCCAAAGTTACCTGGGTTTGTGAAGAAGATAAACCCTTTGCATTCCTACCCTCCATAAGTGCCTACAGACTGTTTTACATAGCTCTAAATAATAAAATGATGCATGTTAGGACTAAAGGAGGTCCCAGCATTTGTACATGCTGCAGTGCCTGACAGGAAGAGATTTGGGGTTTTGTGTGTCAGTTTTTTTCTTGTTGGTTTTTTTTTAGTTGTTTTGTTTATTGGGTTCTTTGGTTTCTTAGTCTGAAAATAGGAGACAAAAAGAACCAGAAAGCATGGGAAAACAAACAAGTATCCTATAATGTCTTCTAGATGAATGGAGGCTTTGGTACTCTCATAATGGTCTGTTTTTATAAATGTATTTCTGTCTCAGAGAATGATGCAAACCTTCTCTTTTTTTTTTCTATTTTTAAAATTAAATTTAAACCACTAATGATCTCAGGAGGAATCTGAATGTTGGTTCTGTGTCTGTTGGACAAAAAGGAAAAGCAGTAGAATCTAAATCAGTCATTAGATGATAAAACTCAGTGCAACAGGAAATCACTGAGGCAAGGAGTTGAGCAGTGAAAGAAGGGGGACTGTGCACTGATTTGGGTAGTAAGAGCAAGCTCAGTCAGTAGCTCTTGCTGATACAAGTGTTGCTGAGATACTGAGTACATCTGATGGCTTTTCAAGGCTTTTATTAATTGCTGTGGAATTTTCAGTGTCAGGTCACACCGATGTTGCCACCTGGAACAGACCACAAGTGGAGGGGACATACCAGACTAGAAACATAGCTAATCCTGCCTGGCACCTCCTTCCTTTGCCCTTCAGGAAAGATTATTCCTTTTCTGCTGGTGGCAAAGCTCTTGCCTTCACTAGACTGTAACTCTTCAGCAAGCACTGTTACTTGAAAATAAACCCTTGGATAAGATGCCCAGAATCAGGAGCAGAAGGTGATTGTTGGACTAGAGAAGCAGGCAAGGCAGAGTTGAAGGAGGGGATAAACTTTCTGAGGTCCACAGCATAGGTTGTATATGTGTAAATTTTACAGTGGTATTTTACTTTCTTAATGAATAACCCACAGATAGATAAACCAAAAATACAGTAACTTCTACAGACCTAAGGAATGCTCATCCTTAATATGCTGACCCAATGCCTAGCCCAAGTCCTTCTGTACTATTCCTAATACAAACTTATTTTAAATTCTGTTATTTATGCAGTTATTTTCTATTGAGATTGCAAAGAAATGCATCACCTCTACTTCTGGTCATGGTGCAGCACAAGTGGGATCTGTTCCATGATATCTTAACCATTCAGTAGCAGTTTCTTGAAAGACTGAACATTCTGCTGAGTCCAGGCAGAACCTGATTTACAGCTCTACCATCTGCAGTCCCAGCTGAATTTAACACTGCTCTACATTGCTGCTTCTCTAGATGTCTAATGAGGTTATTTCTAGGTTAATTTTTCTCCTGATGCGGTCTTAATTAAAATGTAATGAAGGCAGCAGAAGTTGCAAAATAAAATAACTGGAGAAGATCCATTTTGTGCTGCACCAGGGCTTTGTGGTAGGATGTTTGTTATACTGCTGATTATTTTGTGTGAGGCACTTGTCCAATTGCATTTGTGTGTGTGTGTGTGAGAATCATCTGCAGAGGCTGTGACAGCATTCCAGAAGTGAAGTTAGCTCCAGTGCCTGAGACACTGACTTTGTTCCAGTGGGTTTCATGCCTGGGTTGGATTGAATGGAAGGAAATATTAGGATTCTTAAGCCCAGCAACCTTGGAATATAAAGGGAAATATGTTTACATTGTTAAGAAATCACCTACTGCTATTAGCTTTCAACAGCCTGCTGACAGCTAATGGAGACAGTGATTTATTCCTGATGGAACTCTAGCTGGGATTTGTTTGATTTTGAGGAATCAATCCTTTGCAGAAGATGAAAGCAAAAATGAGGCTGATAGTTGGATGTGATATTCAGAGTGGAAGCACCATGCTCCATAATTGGCAGCTGTGAGCTGCAGACCCACCAGGGTGAGTTAGACCCTGTGGTGGAACAGGGTTTGTGGTTGGCAAGTGAGATTCTTCTTCCTGCAGAAAACAAAATGCTGGGTTTGCCTCTGCCATTCCCACACCCTGCACTAAAGAGTCAATCATGTGAGTTCTTCAGGACTTCTCTTTCATTAACAATACCTGGTGATGAAATATTTGTAGAGGAACTTTTGGTTATGGATTAATTGACTGCTATCTCTGTAGCTGCTGAAGAGTGAGAATGAAGGGATATAAAACCTATTGGTGTCTTTCAGGCAATAATCTGTCTTTAAAAAGTGCATGTGGCTGGTTTAAATACTTCAGTCAAACAACCTGCTTTGTTACATCCTTTGTTTGCCAAAATGTTTCTCCCCCATCACAGAACAAAGGCACTGTGCTGTTCCTAGGTGTAGAAGCCTGTGCTTTCTGGGGTTACACTGATGGCTTCCCCTCTCTGGATCCTCCTGCCAAGTAAACAAACAAACCAGTTTAACCACTTCTTGAGATGATTTCAGAAGGAAATCCTTCAGAGAGATCTGGCAGGAGTCTCTCCTATTGACTACAACCAGAATTTGCCTTTCCAAAGTGGTACTAAATGAATGTGTAGGATCAACTGAGCCAAATGCTCTTGTAGCAAAGCCATGGTAAGGAACCCATTATTTCATGGCTGTGCTATTGGAGCTAGAGCCAAATTTGGTCTCCTTAGAAATACTACAATTCTGTGTGCCACAAGATCCTGCTCATCTCAGTTCCTGTGGGATCTTGGAGCAGGTATTAAGGCAAGAGTGATCCCAAAACAGTGGGGTGGTCAAATTTGAGGGAAGGCAGGAGGCTTTCTTTGGTTTAGCAGCCTCAGTGATGGGATTTACTTGAACCTCCCAAGCTTTTTGAAGCCCTGCCAGGCAATAGCTGGACCCTGCCTTTCTCCTCACCTTTCAAGCAGAGCTCAGTAGCTTTTCTCAGCCAGTGAGCTGAGAGCTTGCTGCAGCAATCTGCTTCTCTCACTTGATTATTGCCTGAGAAAACAATCAGCCTCTGCTGCTGTTTTGGAAGCTGTTACATCTGGTAATGTGTCTGGGGTTTTCCTTTTGCAAAACACTGCTGATTGCCAATTTGAAAACAGTTATTTCTGGGACCAGTGTGTTCCTGTGGATTTAACTTTAGGACACCACAGTATCCCTGATTGCTCTGGCTGTAGTGACAAATGAAGGGACAGAAGTGACTATGCTGATTTAACTCTTGGTTTGTCTTTTTCTGCAACACTTTGCCCAGAACCATCCTTGTTCTGCCTCTGTGAGTGTTTGTGGGAACATCTGTGCTCTGATTAACATTCTGTGAGTATTCCCTAAAGCTCAGTGCAGTCTTTGAAACATGTCCCTGTCCAAAATGTGCTTTGGTGTATGTTAAGTCCTGCTTAAAGGCAAAAATCTAAGAGAAAGGCAGTGCAGTAAATCACCTGTTACACCTGAGTGTACAAAGGTATTGCTCTCTTGGGGAGAGCACGAGCATCCCAAGGAGCTGCAATTTGTATTTTATTAAAATACTTCTTAGCTTGCTTCCTGGCGAGAAATATTTTTCAAATATTCTCTCTTTCATATGTGCTCAGTAATCTGTTCATCTTTTTTCATAATATTTTTACAAAACTGGGGAGTGTTTGGGATTTTTAAAGGAAATTAAATTCTGTTTTCAGCTAGGGGCTTTTCATTAGACTTAGTCTGTAGCATGTGTCTCTAGCATCAGTATCAGCCTGATACTGGGCTATAATTGACTTTTGCATTCTGTCTGAGCAGAGTTCACCTCAAAACCTGAGATCTGAGGGAAAAGGTAATTTGTGCAGATGGGCTTCATAAAACAAAGACAGATTAAATCTGGAGCTGTCACAGGATTGCTCTTAGGGATGTGTCTGCTGCAAAATAATTACCTCTCTTGAGCCCAGTAAGTTAATCAGTGTCTTTTGTTTGTCTGCAGTGAAAACAATTAAAAGCTCATTTCCTGGTTTTTAGGTAAACCTACAGATTCTCTGATTTTTAGGGGTAATTAGATTTATTTTGATGTGTATCACAGTCTGAAGTGTTCCTGTTGGACAACTAGCTGTCTGTAATATAATTTACTTGTAACCAGGATGTAATTTCTTTTCAGTCACTTTTCTTCCTTGGGACGGTTTTTGCTAAAGAGTTCAAAATCCTTTTGTCTCCTCTCATATAAATTGCATTAAAAAAGCTTAGGGCTCTTTGTACAATCATAAGAAATACCATTATTTGTATTTATTTCAAGTTTCTTAATTAATTCTTTGTGACATGAGGAAAAATTCCCTATTGTTATTTTTAAAAATTATTATTCTCTGATGTTATTATTATTTTAATTCTTAGTGGACCTTTATTTTATCCCGATTCAATTGCTTACTCAAGGGCACCAATTTTTTTTTGTGTGCCCTTAATGCATTAAACATTTTTCCAGCTCAAGGAAGCATCAGATATATTTTGTATTGTCTTAAGAGTCACAACTAAACTTCAGCAGTGAACTTGGCCAAGAGGAAGTAGAAGAATGTGGAATTGGGAAGTGGAGTTCTGTGCAGAGTGGAGGGAATAGAAGACTCCTGTGCTATAAACATAGAGGTTTTAAAACCTCAAGGCTGAGGGATCTCCTGGATGTCAATTTTATTTTCTGACAGCTGTTCCTGACTTAGTTTAGTGAATAGAAAATGCACACAGGCACCTTTTTTGTAGTTTAATACAAGTTCAAGTCCAAATCCCTTTTGAATATGAGCATTTTCTGGCAGGCTCTTGTGTGTGCAGCTAAACCTCCTTTAAGAGGCTCAAGTGTCTCTGTTCTGTGCAGAAGTGTCCTCTTGCAAAGCTGCTGAGGCTTTCAGATGGCTGGTGAGGAAATAAAGATTAAGGTAGCAGGTTGTCAAGGTAATGGAACACAAATTAACTACTTATGTCCTCACACTGCCCACCTGTGATCTAAAAAATCCCATTAAGTAGCCTTTGAAGACAAATCCCAGAACTTGAGCTGAAAAGATTCACTGAGGCCTTACCTTTTATTCACCTTTTATTCACCTTACTTTGCAGGAATGAATTAATTTTTCTGCTCACAAGTATTTGGTTGCAGTAACTATCACTAACCACAGTTTGTCAGTAGTTGAAGGAGTTGTTAAAAAGCTCTAAGCAAGTGCTGCACACACCCCCAGGCTCTTTCCTGAGGTGTGTGATGATAATATGGGATGGACAGCATCAGTTTTGTTTTATGTTCTGGTTCTCAAGCCTTCAGCATTTGTGAATGGTCTATAAATGTGCCTGTTGCTGTAGTCCAATTTCTGTTCACTACTTGATTTTTAGTAATACTGCAGCAAAACTAAATGGCTCAAATATTTGTTCAATATAAACCTTTAAAATAGCAGGCCAAAATGTCACAGACCAGTGATGAGAAAATGTCTCCCAGGTTATTAAACTTGTATCTCTTGTTTGCTTTTCATTGTACACTGCATTTTCTGTCTCTTGAAAATTTCCTTGGTGACTGTTTGATGTATCTGACACTGATTTTTTTCAATGTCAGGCAATTTAATTTATTAGCCTGTGGAAACCTGATAGGTGGAGATTGGTATCTTGCTTCCATGCTTATTTTTGAGTCTGTTTTTTGATTTTTAACCAATGTCTGGTGCAGACACCCTCTTGTTCTTCTGCTGTAGAACTTGCAGTGATCTGCTCCTGAAGAATTAGTAAAGTTAAAGCTTGGATGGCATTGTTTTCCACAGAGCTAAAATATCTGTGCCTTCTTTTAAATTTGTTAAGAGCATCTGTGTATTCAGCACTCCTGAAAATCAATGCACCAGTCTGAGATCTGAACCTAATTGTGAGCTGGTACAAAGCTGAACAAATTCACACAAATGCACCTAGGAGACATACAAGTCTGTAAGTTGGAGGGGTAAAAAATTGAGAGGAAGTTGTATTTAACTGAATTTTCACCTTCCTCTGCCTTATTTGACTCAGTTTTCTACCTCTTTTCATTTCTGGAGTGTTTTCCCTTCCCCACAGCAGCTGTTTTACAATAGATCATCTGTGGCACCATCAACTCCACATCAGGATTCAGGTGTCCAAGTGCAGGACTTGCCATGGAGATGAGTAATGGCAGTACTACAGGTCAGAACTCTTTTGTTCTCAGAAGTATTTACAAGTAGTGTAATTCCACCTACAAGTCAGGAGGGATGCTTGACAAACATCTTGCTTTGCAGTATTTTCTTGGTCAAGAAACTGCATTAATGCCTGTGAATCTCTTCAGTGTAACCTCTGTGTGTTTGTGGGTGTTAAGATTAATGAGCTGGACTTGCAAGTGCCATAACAGCAGGGGAGGGCAGAGCACCTTCACAACCCCTCACCCCATCTCCTTTTCCAAGTTCACACAGTCTGTGAACAAAGCAAATGTTTTGCTAAATTTTATATCATGTGGCAGTCTTCTAGTCTGTTCTTATTATTAAAGAAACACTGTGCTGGCAGGCTCTTGTATTTTAGCTGTATGAATAGCTTAATTTCCTGTTTTTCCAGGCAAACTGTCATAAATGTCACTCTCCAAGGAGATGCAGAAGGTAGAATTTTTGTAAACTGATGTTGGGGCTTGAAAAAATTGATCTCCAGTGAGAGCTGTCTGCTTATTCTTGCCAAAGGCATTAGCTGAAGATTATTGGTACTCTTGATTGCTGAAAATGTGTACCTGAATGAGACACAAAGTATTTCATCTATAAGGAGGGGATATTGCTTTGGGTTTTCTTCTCAATAATTGCAAATAGAGCGATACTTCCTCAGTAATACTTGTATCTAGGGCTGTTTCCTGTCATTGCCAGTGGCCATTACTGAATATTTCAGAATAAGTGGCAGTTTTCCTCTTTTTATGTCAGCCCATCCTCAAAATGGTGTTTACAGCATTCAGTGTACTGCCTGTTGGGCCCCATTCTTGCCTCTATGAAATGGTTTGTTAAAGCCCTGATAAATGGGATTTAATAACTCTCCCACACTTTTTTTTTTTTGCTACTCTTGTCTATGATCACTAATTCTTATCCAGATCAATTTTCAAGCCCACTTTTAATTTCAGCTCACAACTTCATCAGTTCTGAATGGACCACATCAGCAAAATGTTGATTTTTTTTTTCCTAAAAGTTCAGTCTCCTTCTTTTGTGAGCCTTGCCAGAAACAGGCAGGATTTCTCCCTGCTTGTCTTTTACCTTAGAACCATGAAGAATGTTGTTTTCAGACCCTCTTCCTCTCTAGGATGGGTATCCTTGGGTGCCTCAGGGTCCCAAGGGTCTTTCTCAGTTCTTGGCTGAAGAAGTGGGCATAGAAAATCCTTTTCTGAATTCTGGAGTTTCATTGTTCTTAGTGAAACAGGGTTCCTCAGGACATGCTTCTTGGGTCAGAAAGCTAACAGTTCACAAAGAGCTCACTCTACAGAACCAGCTGGGGAAAAAAAAAAGAGCAGACAAGACTGGAATTGACAATTTCTAGGCTGGAAAAAAATATAAACAGAAACAACTATAATTTGCTTCATCTGTGCTATGTAACTAAAGTGAGAAGGCTTCTTCAAGCACCATAGAACACAGATTTCCTCCACAAAATTTTTTACAAATCCTAAACAGTGAAAATCAGGTAGGCAGGATTCTCACCTGTTTCAAGCACCACACTTTATTCTGAAATGGGATTAGCTTGAAGACAAATACAATCTGGGGCTAAGTTAGAGCCTTCCATGTATAAAAAACCTAATACTACAAGTCAGAGATGAAAAGAAGGAAAAATCCATCATTTGACTGAAAATCCTGCTTGCAGGAAGACAGAAGTCAAACCTGATTCAGTGGTGAGCCTTCCCTGTGGGCAGAGCAGTGCTGTGCTTGTGGTGATCAGGGACTTAGCATGGGTGGGCAGTTCTGAGTTCTCTGTTCTCCCCTAATGCCTAATTAGAAGCTGAGCAATTAGCTCAAGAAGCCTTCCCAGAGTTTCCTCTGGGAAATTGGTGCCTTTAGTGTTACACAGACATGGTGAGTCAGGCTGAGTTCCCAAGACTTTGTATGTAACAGGAGAGCAGCAGAGAATTGCAGTTTAATAAAGCCCCTTGATGCCCTCATCTGCTGGATAATAACTTCAATTGACAGTTCATGTTTTCAGCTATGTAATTTTTAAAAAAATTATTATATATGTTTCAAAGGAGGCTTACCCTAAATAATAGAATCTTTGACCTTAGATCTTAAGGACATTTGTCTTTGTTTGAGACAAGTAGGATGCTTTAGGATTTTTTACTGGCTTGGGAGTGATGTGAATTAACCCTCTCTAAGTATACCTGCCTGAAGAGTTCTTCAATTTGCTGTTTGTATTTTTAGAATGATTTTGAGCTCCAAGAGAAGGAGTTACCTTGTGCAAACCAAATCTCAGGCACCCCAGTGTTTAGTTGCTGCCCAGCCCTTCGAAGACACCTGTGACCTTTGCCATGGCAGAAGTCCCTGTGTGCTGCTGCACTTGGAGCAGCTGTTCCCAGGCAGTTCCATCCAAAGCCCATGGCTCTGGGGCCTGCTGAGGATGTCTCATCATCCCCAGGCTCTGGGGACACAGCTGTAAGTGATGGTGTTCAGGATCTGCTCCTGCTCCTGCCCATACCTGTGGGGCCTGGTTGCTTAGGAACAGATCTCTCAGGTGGCAGTGGTGTTTGTCTCTTGGCCTTCAGCAGGTAAGGAGTGCTAATTTGTAGCTCATATTGTAGCTGACTTTCTCTGTGGTTGTTAAATCCAGCGTGTTTAAGCAGTGTGTTCTCTGAAAGCTTTCACTGAGCTCGGTTTCCCAGCTGTATGAAAAGCTCAGGTGTGAGCTCTCAGAGCAGGGCAGGCTTTAATACCACACTGACATTTGGGAGAGTGTCTAGGGGAATGCACTGTGCCTGTATATTGCATTTCAAGAGCACTTTACCGTTTGCCAGCCTTTTTATTTTCCTTGAGTTTCAGATTCCTGAGAGGTTAGGCTGAAAGGGAAGAGTTTTTATACTTCCCTAAAATAACTGCTGACGTCTTATTCCACGCAAATTGGAGCCCCCCTACCCCAACTTTTCACACCACAAATGTGCAGCAGAAAGAAGAAAAAAAGAAAAAAGCAGAGAGCCTGACAGTGCTGGGCCATAGCCAGTGCTATTCCTCTGTCACTGTCTCCCTTTTCTTCCCCAAATTCCTCCCTGTTTGCTGCCTTTTGCCCACCCTGACTTTGTGCAGGGCTCCTGCCAGGGCAGCTGGCACTGCAGAGCTCTTGGCCAGCACTCAGAGCCAGGCACAGCCACGTGGGCCACTCCTGTGGGCTGGGGCATGAAGAATTTAGCTGGTTATGTCATGTGTAAGGCAGAGTCTCACAGATCCCTTCTTGTGAGCTGCAGCCTGCTGCAGATGACAACAGGAGAAAGCTGGTTTGTGTGGCACCAGGGAGACAGCAAAGCAGCAAGGCTGATTATATTCTTATTTTCACTTTCAGTTCACAGTTTAAATACCCACAAGGAACAAATCTGCTTTGCTTGTAGCAGTCTTTTTGAATGATAATGTCATTGGAAATTTCATTTTGCCTTTGCCCAAGAAGACAACAGCTGTTTTCTGCAAGGCAGAGAAATTGTAATCTCTACAAATATTCAATACTGTACACAAAAAGGCTTTAGGATCTGTCATTTACTCAATGTGATAAGTGTTTGTGCAGTATTTAGCAGATTGATACTTATTTTCTTGATACTTGTCTTTTTGGTGCTATTCCAATTTAAGTGTGGTAGTAAAAATCCTACAATGCAAATATATTTCAGCTCATATAAAGGAATGTGATCAGCAGCTCACACGTGGGTTTTTAACTGTTGTAATCAGAGGAAATGTTCTTAATGCAAGCAAGGGCAATAGAATTTGATCCTCAAATGTCTAGATTTGCAATTTCTGAGTACTCAGGTGTGTGATTACTGGCAGGCTGAAGTGCTTTGTGAGATTGGGGTAGAAAAGAGCTCCTGCCAAATTCTTCTCAAATTTCTCCTTTCTTCCCTGAGCAGAGAGGAGTTGCACTCCCATGATGATACATGCACTCCCACTGGAGAGCAGCCAGGTGGAAAGAAAGAAGAACAAAATATGCTTTTCTATGCATCAAGTGTCTCAAGTGGCCAAGACATGCAGGGAGTTGAGCTGCAGCTGGGACCTGCTCACCCCCTGAGCAGATGGAGACATCCCAAACCCTGAGCTGGCACAGCTTTGCTGGCAGCTCTGCTCTAGCCCAGGTGGTCTCACCTCTCCTTGAGCCTTCCCTTGCCATATGGACATGTCTGGTGGAGGGGCAGGAAGGGATTTTGTGAGAGCAGGGTGAGGGCTGGAGCAGCTCTCAGGGGCAGCATCTGTGTTTACTTGTTACAGCACTTCATGGCAATCACAGACCCTTTCCTGTGGATGTCTGCAGTCACCCCAGGCAGGTCCTGGCAGGTTGGTGGGATAACAGAAATGATGTGATCTGTGAGAGCTTCACTGTGCTTGAACACAGTCATACAGAAACTCAAACAGCTCCATTTTCTCTAAGTGCAAGTAATAATATTGCTGCATTGTTGCCTCGCTGAAAGTGGCCCTGGTTCAAAGCAGGATTTGGTTAGGTGCTTCAGGCAGTAGGGTTTTGTGCTTGTACCAGATGGAGCTTTTAAATTTTCATCAGCAGGTTTATAAACACAGGAATATCCTTTTATCTGCCCCTGACTCTTTTACTAATTAGCTGCAAATGCTGAACTTCAATTAGCAGGGAGTGGAGGAACAGATGAAATAATATACATTCTTACTCATGATTATCCATCATGTGAGAATGAAATAAGCATTAATAATGACTGTTTCAGTTTTTTGGAGCTTTTCTACTGGTGCTTTTTTTCCCCCCCTTTTAATACTTGCTAGTATAAAGGAGTGAAAATAGCTAAAAATAATGAGCCACGTTCTCTGGTGATGAAATTCTATTGCAGGCAGAGAGTGAGAGTTTTCATCTTGCTCATCTTTGCCTTGACCCCTGTAGGTGTTGGGCCAAGCCAACAGAAGGGTGTGTGACAGCTGTGTTGTTAAATTCACCATGGAAGGATTTCACAAAGGCATTTATAAAAATGCATTTTTCCTGCTGCTGTGTGTTAAGAGAGAACCCCAGCTTCTCTGAGGGGTGCAGGTGCATGCAGAGGCAAAGGGGTTGATGAGCTGGATGCTGTCTGTGCACGTTTGCTGGCCTGCAAAGTGAGTTTGTGTGCTCTGTGTGTGCCCCAGCTGAGCAGCTCCCTCAGCATCTTGCAGCCATCCAGCTGCTGGGCTTGTTCCCTGTGGTTTGTACATCATTCAGGAGATCTGCACCTTGCAGCAGCAGTACCAGCTCTTCAGAGGGTGTGGAGGAAGGATCTCGACCTCTAACTGGTAACTTTGAGGCAGGAGAAAGTTTGGCTGTATTTTCAAACATCAGTCTTGGCACACAGTTTGAGAATGTGTTGGGAAATTGTCAGGAAAGCTGAGGAAAGGCACCACTTTGCAAGGTAGAGATTGGTTCTGGGAATTCTGCATCCAGCTTTTCCTGTCATAGAATCACAGAATGCCAAGGGGTTGGAATGGGCTATAAAGGCCACCCTGCCATGGACAGGGACACCTCCCCCTGGATCAGGCTGCTCAAGGCCTTATCCAGCCTGGCTTTGAACCCTCCCAGGGCTGGGCCATCCCACCCTGTTGGCTGTCCTGCCTTAAGAAGGCTTTGCTGGAAAAGTAATCCACTAAGAGGGTAGGGCACACTTTTGGGAAACAGAGATGCATAAATCTGAGCCAGTAAGTGAAAGAAAACTGTTCTCATAATAATAATAGTAATAATGGAATATGTTCTGACTGATCAAACACTGGAATACACCCCTGGGACACTCCCACTTCTTTGGTGGGCTGTGCTTCAGCAGAAGGATGTCAGCTTTATGGGCCATACTGACCTGGGAATAAAATGCAGTAGAATCTCTGAAGTTGGAAAAGACCTTTCAAATCATTGAGTCCAACCATAAAACTCGCACTGCCAAGGCCACCACTTGTGTCCCCAAGTGCCACATCTAGGTGTTGTGTAAACACCTCCAGAGATGGTGACTCCAGCACTTCCCTGGGCAGCCTGTTCCAGTGCTTGACAGCCCTTTCTGTGAAGAAATCTTTCCTAGGATCCAAGCTAAGATGGAAGGGGAAAGGCAAGGCAGCATTGCTGAAGTCTCCCCTGACGAGAGAAAACCAACAGAATTTTTCTTTTCCCGAGTCATGCAGGCTTGGAATGTGTAGCTGGAGGCAAATGTGACACAAGATGTGGCTGTGAGCAGGAGGTAGCAAAAAGCCAGCACCACACAGGGGTCTGCAATTGCCACAGGAGTCTAAGTGCCACTTGATTGAATTATCAGAGATGCATGAGGCTTCAGTTCTAACTTAGCATAGCTGAGAGGTTGCTGAGGAAAAATGGACCTGTTCTCTGATCTGCTATTCTGATGCCACAGCTCACTGTTAAAAGAAAGTCACCAAGCTTTTCTTTGTACTGCATTGGAAGTGACACATGGCAAGGGGAGGGAAAGTTCTATTTTAAATTGCATAACCAGAGCTGAAGTGCAATTGAGAAGAAAGATCAAAGAGAGGAAGTAGGGACAGGAAGAAAGAGATGAGGTACAGTGTGTCTGCACAGACAGCTTAATTTCATGTTAATGAATCTCTGCTCAGGCAGGGAAGGATGGCTCTGTGTACCAGAGAGAAAAACAGATTTCTGCCACCACGCTGAGACTCCCTTTGAGCATGGTCTCCTACCAGAGTGAAGGACTGCTCTCTGCTTCACATTTCACAGAATTAGGAAGGAGCAAGCTATTTTCTGCCTGCTGCATCCTGCTTATGTAACTTGCAGATGAGGGCTGTGCAACCTCTGGCTGAGCCCTGGAACATTTCCTTGTGGGTGACTCAGGTGCTTGGCAAACAGTCTGGTGCAGTGGGCTTGGGGAGGAGATTGCATCAGAGGCACTGCCTGGCTACCAGAGCCCAGCTCAAGGTCTCTTTATGGAGCTTCTTCCTCCTGGAAGCTTGCTGATCATCCTGGAGTGTCACTGGCAAGTGTCCCTGTTGTGCTGTGTTAATTAGCACAAAGCATCCCCCTTGATTGCTCTGAAACAGGAGAGGAGCACAGCTCTGACTGCAGAGATGTGGGTCAGCAAGGAAGGAGGAGAAGAGCTGGGCAAGAACAGTCCTTGGCCTTTGCATGAACTTTATCCCCAGAAATTCCATCAGGGTGTGGGGAGAGCGTTCAGTGCAGCAGGGCTGCAAAAGTGGGGCTTCATGGGGAGCACAGAGTGCCCCTTTGCTCCTCATTCTGAAACTCCATGCAGTCACCAGAACTCTGTTGGGTTGGAGGCTGTGAATCTGGCTGAAAGCTGGAGGTCAGGACTGCATGTTGTGCTCTAGGAGTGAAATTGGGAGCTATGAAAAGTCAGGATTAGACCCAGGGAGGAAGGAAAAAACTGGAAAAGATGCAGAACTGTCTCAGCTGCAAACCAGACTTCCTTGTGGGTCAGCTGTCATCTCCAGGAGCAGCAGATCCCAATTTCCACCTCTTTGGAAGTGTAACTGAGAGGAGGCAGGAGACCTGTACCACCAAGGAGGCCCAGTGACTGCAGTGTCCAGGCTGGGACAGCTGTGTGGTGCCCAGATCAGCCCCCTTACACCAGTGTGTGCAGGAAGGGCCTGTGCCAGCCCAGCTGTGTGCAGAGCAGCTCTTGGTCTGCTCATGCACAGAGCCCCTTTGCCAGACTGCAGTGGGAGTGGGACAGAAAAAGACTTTGGCACAGGGATGACCTGGTGACTAATGAGTTTCATTGATCCTCTGCTTGCAGGAGAGAGCAATCCATCACCTGCAGCTCCTGCAGGCTGCTCTGCTGAAGGCTCTGAGGAAGCCAACGTGAGGTGTTACCCAACACCAGGGCTGTGGGAGCCCTCTGAACCCGATGGTGCTGTGCTCTCATGGATGGATGAACGTGATGGTGCAGAAGATGCCAGCATCAGGGACTCCTTGGATGGCTTCTACAAAGTGTTTTGCAGAAAGCAGCCAGAGATAAAGGACCCAACCTATGAGGCTGCCTCACGGTGTCTGTCACAGAAGATGTCAGAGCTGGCACAAAAGGATGGGACAAAATACGTGTCACGTTGTCTGCAAATGGCACAGCTGGTCCTGAACAGAGAGGGATGTAAGATCTTTCCAAACCACCCCCCTTCTGCTTGCTTTTCAAAGCCAGCTGAAGGAGAAGTCTTGTTGGAAAACAGGAGCAGGACACCTGGACTCTCAGATGATGTCCTGCAGTTCCTCCTGAAACAAACACAGGCAGAACGGAGCCCTGATGGGTCACATGAGAAGTGAGCAAGCCACTGCTTTGTTTCTGTCACCAAAGCTTTGCTTTCACTCCAGAAGGAGGTGACTTTGTCAGAGGACATTGTTCTCCAAGCTCCACCTTGAGCACCAGATGCTCCCTGGAGGGTTCACCCACACCAGAGCTTGGACCTTGCTCTCTGAAGGGCAGCACTGCACAAGGAGCACCTGAGTCACTGCTTGGGATGTGTTGACTAACTGGGAGGGCTCATGCAGTGTTTGTTGCTGGGACATCAAACATAATCATTTATACCTGCCAGGCTTTTAAACTGGCCTGCATCCTTAGCCCAGGTTAACAGTGGTGCAGCCCAAATTCAGCCCTGGGTGGGCACAGCTGTCCAAGGGATGTTGGCTATAACAGAATATTTGAATGACCTTGGCATGGTGTGCCCCAGCCCTACAGAGGGAAAGTTAAGGTTTTGTTCTGTACATTTGCCTCCATGGGTGCCTGTTGGCTCTGTGTTTTTACCTACAGACATATGACCCCACAGTTCATGATTGCAGTGCCAGGTGAGTTTTCCTGATAGAAAAAGTGTGTGTGTGCATGAGAAAGAGAAAATACAGCTCTGAGCATGTTCTGTGACAGCGCTTCTGTCTCGTTTACCTCCCCACCATCACCCCCCCAACAACCTCCAGTTCCTTTCTGACTTTCATGATGGTGCTAATGAGATCCCAGGGGGAAAGTTCCCTTTAAAATGAAAGGGATCTCTGAGCACAAAGAGGCTGATGTCAGTCAGCAGCAGAGCAATGAGCCCACACACAGCCACTTCGGGTTTCTCTCTCAGAAGCCTCCTGCCTCGGTGGCTTCTTTGTAGCTTCACTGCCTCTGCCAGGCAGATAAATGTCTTTGTGCATGTTTTCCACCCACTGGCATGTCCACTGAAAGAGCAGTTTGCTGTAGTTGTGTTGTTTGCTGACTGGGGAGGCCATTCTCCAACGTGGGTGTGAGCAAGGAAGCACAGAGTGCCAGAGGAAGGGATGTGTTTAACATGACAGCAGATGGGCAAAGGAGAAAGAAAGAAAGGAAGAGTGGTCTGTCACAGCCACAAGGGCACTGGTACTGAGATGTAGGAGATGCTGCTGAGGATGTACAGGGCAGAAGGAAGGGCTTCAGTGTCAATCAGATGTTGTTGCTTTTAATTTTTGCCAGAGTTTATGCTGTTACACACAGTTAAATTAGTTGCTGTGCAAAACCTCTTAACTGCCATTTTAAGGGAAATTAACTGCCATGAAGAGAGAGATGAAGAAATCAGAGGTCTGCATCTTTAGTTGCTGTATTTGGTTTGTCGATTAATTGGTCAGTGCTTTGGGTTAAAAAAAGCCAAAGACATGCAATTTCCACAAAGAAAGCTTGTTGAAAAATAGGGAGTTCCTGCTCTTTAGGGGAGACCTGCTGCTACTGATGTTTGAGACATCCCCACTGGGTTTTGATGGAAGAGAAAAGAAGCTCAGAATGACAAAATAGAGAAAAGGTAGCTGCTGAAAGAGCACAGAGAGAGATACTGGCAGAGGAGAGCAGGAAACTGTTCAATTTTAAGGACCAACGTAAGCAGAGCAGACTGGATGCAGCTGAAAAATTTGGATTATGACTCATATCTACAAATCTTGGCTGGCATCTTGCAGAGGACATGGTAATGTCTGTGCTGCTGAAACATGCAGTCTTTTGAGAAGTTTTCCCACCTCAGAATCAGGAGTGCTGCAGTTGTGTGTGCTGCTCACTTCAGTGGATCATGGCTCTGACTATGCATGGCTGCTCAAGGTGAACAGAGTTTTTGCATGGCAAGCACCAAGAGTGCTGTGAAGCCCTCACACAAATGTCCCATTTCTGACCATTTCCCCCCAGCCTGTGCAATAATCTGAGAAACTCAGTTTATTCCTGAGAGGTGAAGTGCCTTCCTCTCTCCTGCCTTGTACTTGGTTTGGTTTTGGCACTTGTGTGCTTTCAGCTCACCCTGTCTCCCCAGCTTGTTGGCCTGTCCAGCACTGCTGGTTCTCACCTCTCTTCATCCCCCTGCTTTAGCACAGGCATTTGGGGCTTACACTGCAGGACAAATCCAAGAGTTTTTTTTCCTGCTGTTAGTTCAAGGCTCCCAGCTGAGAGCAGCTCTCTGAGCCTAGCTTAGGACAACACCTGCAAACCTACACCACCTTTCTGGGCTCTGGGTGCACAAACCCCCACAAGATCCTCAAGCAGAGTGTGTAAGGGAAGTAAGAGATGGGAGATGAGTCCCACAGGGTAGGACAAGCAAGGCCAAAGTTGATCCCCCATTGCCAAGTAGGAGGAGCAGAGGCCATGGTGAGGACTTGACGTGGCCATGGGGTCTCCGTGCTGACCCAGATCCCAGATGCAGATCCCACCCCAGGTGTGTCAGAGGTGTGTGTGCTTTGGGCTGGGGTTTGGCACCTGAGCAGCATCCCCAGTGTCTCAGAGGGTGCCTGTGCTGCTGCAGGCACTGAGCCCTGCCCAAGCCCTGGGCTGGCCTCAGGGCTCAGCCTGGGACCAGCTCTGGCAGGCTGAGCCTGCTGCCTCTATTCCCTCACATAAATGAGCACATAATCCAAGCTCTTCTATCATCCTTGCCCAGTCCTGCTGCTGTGAAGTCATTCCCTGGGCTGGGAGCTGCTCCAGGACGTTTGGGATCAATGGCCTCTCTGCTGCTTACGCCCACTTCAGCTTTTTTAGCTTTTTTATTTTCCCTCCCACGCGGCTGCTGGTGGGAGCTGCTGATTCATGCCAGCCACCTAGCCAGCCCTGGAGCCAGGGAGAAAAAACTGGAGTGGTGGAAGTCTCACTGAAGATGTGTTCAGGGCACAGCATCCCCAGCTCAGTATCCTCACAGGCAAAGGCAGCCAGGGAGAGCTGAGCTCCTGCCACAGGTGCTGAAGGCAGCCCTGAGCAGCCCTCAGTGAAGTGATGGAGCCAGGGCTGTTCACACCAGCAGGGGGTTTTCCCCAGGAGTTTAAGGTGCTTTGGTAAGCCTGGATATATCAGGATATATCTGGTTGTTAAAAGTGGTTTACATGCTGTATAAATGGGGCTATTTCATTGCTGAGCATTGGTGATTTTGTGTGGGGCATGTGTTTTCCCACAACACACAAGTTCATTTTAAAAATAGCCTGTTCTGTAGGCTTTCCCTAATGACTCTTTTCCCACACACATCCATTAGGCAACAACATATGCCAGCATTTCTTCCTTAAAAGTAAAATCTGGCACATAGCACACAGAGCATGAAATAATAAGATGTGATTAAAGCAGTAGCTGGAGCTAACCAAAGCCAGAAAACTTGTGGCTGAAAGGTCAGGCCTTTTTTTAAAATTGCCTTTGCAATGGCCTGTTTGTTTGCAGGTGCTGGGACCTGGGAGGGAAAGTCTTGTAATGAAGGAAGAACTGTCATAGGAAATTGGACTCTCAGTTCAAGGCAAACAAACTTTCACCTGCATTGCAAGGTAGGTTCTTGTAATGGGAATGTCAGTCAGCCTTAGGCAGGGATCACTTTGCAGTGAGAGATGAGCCAGCAATGTGCTAAATGCTGCTAAAATCAGAGAAGCAGGATGATTCTGTAATTAAGGATACTGAGGTGAAGATGCTGTGCCCTGCAGCACATCTTCTGTGTGACCTCTACCAATTAGTTTTTTCTAAGTTGCCAGCAGCTTGTTTTGGGTATGTGAGAGCTTCAGAGAAGGAGTGAAAGGGCAGAGCATTTACACCCACATCTCTGACAGCAATTCCCCTCAAACCCCTGCACTTAGAGGTTCAAACAATAATAAAGATTTTGCATCTGTGGTCAGACCCCCCCTGTTTAGCAAGCGACTCAGCAGCGTTGTGTGAGGCCAGCTTGGTTTTCATCCTTGTTTTTGCACCTTCCTGGGTCTGCCTGGTCCCTGAGACAGGTGAGCAGCACATGATGAAGGTGTGAGTGCAGACAAGTGCTGTGCCTGGTTCTGTCTCTGGCAGTGCTGCTGCTCAGGAATAGACTGGTGAATTAGCACGTGAATTACTGGGAAAAAATCTGGCATGAGGAGACTGACTGCTATTTGACTGAAAATGCAGTGGTGTGCTGGACAAGCATCAGGCTGATTCCTCTGCCACTTCCTCCTGTTCCCATTCCCATGGGGTGCTTCTGCAGCTGATTTTTCCCAAAAAAATCAGGCTCAGTGTGCCTCACCCGAGTGCTGGCAAAGCCACCCAGTGGGGCTTGCTCTTTCTCATATCCAGGGTAGCAGAGTCTCTTTCAAGGTCTCTTTTCCTCTTTGGATCACCTTCCCACCACCAGGGTTGCTAGACAAATTTACACAGATGGAGCATCTTCCTAGTATTTTCATCTCCCAAGGCTGCCTTTAAGTTTAAGCCTTTTAAGCTTTTTTTGATAAGCACACAGTGTTTCACACAAAGGGCCTGAAAATCTTAAAATCGGGGTATGCAAAAGGAAAAGAATATTCTAAGGGGAAAAGATGCTAGCAAAATATCTTCCTGCATTTTGTAGGTTTTACTCTCTTTCCTAGGCTTTTTTTTTTGCAGTTGGGTTTTGTTCTTTGTGCCAGTGGTGATTCAAAAAAAGGTGATAGAAAATTTATTGGGGGATTCCTTTTGCTGTGTGAATACTGCTGCCATAAAATAGATCTCTCAACACTGTGTTTTCAGTCTGCAATTATGTGCAAGGGCATAATTGGATTTTTTTTTTCAATACATACATTGTTCAGTAATAAAAACTTTATTCTGAGATCATTACAGTCTGTTGCAGAAATCTATATGTTTTTATGTTACAAAATGGAAATTTGCCTCTGAAATTTCCATGACACTATCGAGCACAGAAGAGTATTGTTCTTACCTAACAGAACCCTTGCTGAGAGTCAAAGTGCTATAAATATTTAAAGAAATTAATTACTAAATAAGCGAGAGTAGTGCCCCAGTCTTTAAATATTAAATGGAACATACACCGTTGACAAAAAGCAGGCAGAAACACTGAGTGGGGCAATTTAATGGCCTAAATGTAATTATTTGTAGTGCAAAGGCAACTATTAAAGCAATTTTTGCTGAATGACATACAGTACTCAAAACACAAGGGCTTAACTCCACATTTCGGTTGCTGAAAAAATTTGTCTTGTTTTTTGTTCTACTCCAGGGGCCCTGAAGTTCACCACGAAGGAGGTTAATTAAGCAGTGTGATTAAAGAAGGCAAGGGGGTGTTGGCAGGGGCTGTTTGTTGAGGGACTCTCCTTGGGGCAGCCCTGGGAGTGCAGCTCAGCCCTGCCCAGCTGCAGGTGAGATGCTCCAGCAACCTCCAGCTGCTCTCTGGGCATCCCTGCCTGGAACTCCAGCCCTGGAGGAGGCTGATCCTCCAAAAGACAGCCCAGGGAGATGTGCTGGGGCTTTTGGGCACTGCTCATTGCCCAGGACTCCTGGTGTGGGCAGGAGGGTGCTGGGGTGCTCTCAGTCGCCCCTTGCAGAGGAGGAGGCACCCAGGGCTGTGCAGGTTGGTTCTGCTGCCAGCAGAGCCATTTGGTGACAGCTGAGGCTGGAGGAGGTTTAGTCACAGCCACATTTGTCAGGCCATGAGTAATTAATCCTGTCAGGGCTGCTGTGCCCCTGCTCAAGTTCCAAAAGCTGCACTTGAGCTTCATCTGGAGTGGTCAGTGCTCCAAAAATTCATTTCCCACCAGCTTTGGCTTGGAGTCCAGCAGATCCTTCTCTGACAAACAATAAGGTGAGAAGTGGCAGCACAGACAAAAAGTGAAGTCTTACAACTAAAAATAGCAGTGGTGTCCACGTTATTAGGCAAATTCCAGCTTTCTCTCCTAGGAGGAGACGTGTCTGTTGTTTCCCATCAGTGTCATCTTTCCCATGGAGACATTTACCAGTGGAATTGCAGGAGCTGACTTACATTTCCTGCCTGGGAAGGTCCTAGGAAGGGGCACTTCATGCTGACTGCAGTATGGAAATATTGCCCCTAGGCCCCAAAGTATGTTATTTATTTATTTATTATATTAAACTTATTATTGCATTGCAGCACGATGAAGTTTTCTGCCATCTGAGCTAAGAAACTGGAGAGAAGGATGACTGGGGAGGAAGGAGAGGTATGTGTGAGCAGCACAGGGGAAAATGTTCTGTGGGAAACATGGGATGTTGGACACATGGTTGTGTTTATGCTCTGTTTTGGGTTTGGTGGTTTCTGCATCCAGAAGCCCTGAGGATTTATATCCTCAGGTAGCACAGGGCTTTTTCCAGAAGACCACAGCAGGGTCTGTGCATGTATTTTTCATATCACTGAACAGTTCTGACATGCCTTGTAGGCTTATTTTAAACCTCTTTTCAGTTTGGCCATACAATATTTGACCTCAGTCCTGTGGAATACATACATCACTGAAAAGCAGTAGCTAGAAGGATCCTGCATGGAAAAGAAGAGGGTTACAAGTGAAGAAAATTTGCCTTTTTTTAAAAAAAAAATACGAAGAAAGACAATTCAAGAAGAGTTGGACTGAACTTTAGAGGTTCTTAAGCAAAAATACCCAGTAAATTCTTTAGATTTTTTTATGAAGAAAGTCTTTTGACACTAAAGACTGGAAGTCAGTTCCTAGCAGCTGTTTCTGCACTGCCTAAGAGCAAGTGGCATGAGCAAAACCCCACAGTGTGAGGTGCTATATTAATAGAGAAAAGACAAAAAGATATTTGCCCATGCTACAGCAATCCCCCATCTGTAGCACACAGGGTTTCTCACTGCAGCTCAGTTTGCTGGGCACTGGTGCCACGTGCTGAGGCCACAGGTGGTGACAGTCATGGTTCACTTCTGGGGGACAACAACCCAAAAATGTATCAGCTGTGCAGCTCCATCCTCCCTCAGGTTGCAATGAGCACTGCACATGGCGAGGTTTCTGAAAGGATTTTGGTTCTCCCAGTGAAACTGGGTAGATGGTGGCCTTCAGGTGCAATTGTCTTTCTCCAGACCCATCCTCTTAGCACCTCCTGAATGGAAGAGAGGAGTTTGTTCATGGAATGGGCTGCAGTGTTTTAATGCCATGAAAACTAATTGGCATCTAAGAATGAAGATAATCCCCACTAGCACATCTAATTAGAAGAGCAATCCTCATACTCCTCATGCAGTCTCCTCTCAATTTAGAAGGAGCTCAGGCAGAGAAATTTGCTTGTCATCCTTTGAAGTTCCAGCTTCTATCATGAGCCAAATGTGTAATTTTTAAAAGTGTTTGTATTTGAGAGAATCCCACAGGATAAATTCTGTTTATTCATAGAGCAGGAGATTGTCACAACATTGTGAGGCGTGGATGTCACTGCAGTCAGAGTACTGACACATCTGAGAGGGGAGGTTGGGGTGTGCCACTCACAGCTGATGGAATGAAATGTGCCTTTGCCTGCAGTAATCCTGGCTTAGTGCAGGCACAGCTCTCTGCTGATCTGCAGAGGAGCTCACCCCAGCCTGTCCTGGCTGTAAAAGTCTGTGTGAAGTGATCCTGCTTTGAAAACAGAGCCTGACCTAATTAATTGTGGGCAAGAGGCTTGGATGCTCTGGTTCTCCAGTGCTGGCAGAAAGGTCTGTGGGATCCTGTTTTGGAATCCTGCCCTGAGAGTTGGATATCCTCCAACCAGTTCTGTCCCTGCTGCTGTCAGGGACCTCCTGCCACACTGCCAAGTCTTTGTAACCTCAAACCTGATCCATCTGAAGGTGCTCCCATGCAGACCCTGATGTAACTGATGGCAAAACATGTTATTTGTATGCCTGCAGAAGCAGAGAACACAGAAAGGACAAATGTTCCACCTAAAATTCTTTCTCTGAGCAGCTGAAGGGGTTGAGGCCAGGCTGGATCCTCACAGACAGGGGAGGAGATGGGGGCCTTGGAGCCAGGGAAATTTGTCAGCTTTTGGAAACAGGCTCTTTGGGGATTTCCAAAGAAGCACCTGCCCGTGGAGGTGGGGCTGGCACAGTGCAGGAGGGAGATGGGGAGGTTTGTGTTCCATGGTGGGCAGGTGACTGGGTTATTTTACAGAAATTGTAAACTCAATGCGAGGTGAGAACTGCATGAGGTGTCTGGCTTTGCCTCCTGTGGTCTCCTGCAGGCTGTGTCCTGAAACAGGCTTCAGGTGGAGCTGGAATTCCTGCTTGTGTCCTGTTCTCTCTCTTTAAAGGCTGTGTGAAGGTTGTAGCAGCCTGCCATTGTTCATGGACAACAGAATGGCACACAGAATGATAACAGAGGGAGCTGCCACTTGGTGTGTAGATCCATTGTCCTCCAGGAACATGGCTATTAGGGGGCCATCTGCTTGGCTCTGGGGACAAACAAAAAAAAGGAAAACTGAAAATACACTTAAAATGGGAGATGGCCCTCTGAGGGTTAATGAAAACCAAAGGCGTTCTGGTCTGTGCCTGGCTCTGAAGGGAGCTGGGTGGAACGTTCCGACTTCCCCTATGGAGTCCTCGTTTTAATTTGTCATTTAAGCTTTTTATTCCGCTAAGGACTAATTGGGACAGCGGGGGCTGTTAAAGGAAACGATGTAAAACTCGATCTCCGTGCGCTTCCTCTGGCTCCCCAGAGCACCATCTCAGTAAATAAGAGGCTTGCCCGCGGAGAGGGATGCTGAGAGCAGTGATTCCCTGGCAGAACTCCTGGGGAATGCTGCGTGTCATTCCCTCCAGGTGACAGAAGTGCTGGGATCACCTTCTCCGGGTCTGGGAGTGCCGGGCAGGGGAGCTGTGAGAGGGAGGGCAGGGGAAGGGACAGAAAAACCTTGCAGGAGGAAAAGGCTGCAGGAGCACCCGAAGAGCTTTGATCGGGAAGGGATTTGGGAGCTGTTTGCGGGATGGGTCACGGCAGCTCCTCCCGCGGGCGGTGGGACAGAGCCGGGGATGGGAGCCGAGGCTGGGACCGCATCCTCCGAGCGGAGACAGCGGCAGGGGAGCCCTGCTGTGCCCGGGGGATGCTCAGCGCCCCGGGAGCTGTCAGTCGGGGGGCAGGGAGGGAAGGAGAGCTCGGCTCGCCCAGAAAGTTGCCGTGGTGAGGAGGGGAGCGGGTCCGGGTCCGGCGGAGGCGGCGCCGCCCCCGGGGGCTCGCGGTGACGCAGCTCCCGCCGGGGCCCCCGCCCGCTCCGCTCCTCCGCCCCCGCTCCCCTTTTAAACCGCGCCGGAGCCGCCGAGCCCAGCCTAACCGAGCCGAGCTCAGCCCAGCCCAGCCCAGCCGAGCCGAGCATGGGGCCGGGAGCGCTGCTCGCCCTCCTGGCGGCCGCCGCCCTGGCAGGTGAGCGGGGCGAGGGCACATCCCGCCGGGAGCGGGCAGGGATGCAGGGAGGGATGCAGGGATGGATACAGGGATGCAGCGATGGAGGGATGCAGGGATGGATGGAGGGGCTCGGCGCGTGCGGGAGCCGCGGGCCGGGGTCGCCCCTCGGGAGGGGCCGTGGGGATGGCGCTGGGCGAGGCTGCTCCGCCTTTGTTTTTATCCAGTGCAGCATCTTCGCACAAAGACTTGTCCGCGTTGCCGGGGTTTGGCACCGGGAGGTGATGGCAAAGTAGCGGCTCTGCAGGTTTAACTAACGGGATTTTAATTTATTTTTTTTTCCACGCGGCATTAAACGCTAAAAGCCCAGTGTGAAATGAGCCTTAAACACAATAGAGTGAGGAGGTGGCTTGGCTCTGTGGTGTTTTGTGCGTTCTTACATCACTGCTTGAAAGAGTCGGTGTCGCTCTGGGTTGAGTGTTTTGGCTTTGGGTCTGTTGGAAGTCTCCACGCTTCTGGGACTCGTACAGACTGTGAGGAAGTTGGCTGCCTTCAAGTGCCTTTATTGAGGTCAAGGAGGGAGGGAGGAATACGAGGGGACAGACCCCAACACAGAGAAGCTCACCACACTTATACCATAGATTCTAAGGGGGTTTATTACCAAATGTTTTTTCATCTTTATGCCGTCAAACAGATCAGGTACTTCTTTACATCCCGTGTGGCTGCCGTGCTTTCAAATGTTGAATTGGTTAAACGTTAACTTCGAGAACTTTCTAGTACTCCTGCAAATCAATGTGCCTAAATTTCAGTGATCCTGCCTAGGAAGACACTGTGACATTTTGATGAGGAATGACACTGCACTGAGTCATCTGCACTGATGAACCAAAGCCGTGTGGGATGTCATCAGGGACCCACCTGAAGATCTGTTCTAATCTTGGAGATGCAGACAAAAAACCGTGTGAATTTGTCCTGCATTTACCATTTTTCATGATATTCATCAACTCTCAGCACTTAGGCAAAATCAAATAATCTGATGGTAACTGCCTGGGCAGACTTGGCTCAGGAGGGTGAAGCAGACCCAGGGCTTAGCTTCACTTGATGGGGCTGTGGTTTGTTTCTTGCTGTGTGTTCATGTGCAGGGCTGTGCTCTGTTCCCTGCTGTGTGTTCAGGTGCAAGGTTTCCATGCTGGCTCATGTTCTGGCTTTGCCCTGCTCTGGACCCTTCAGTGCTCCCATCTGCTGGCCCTGCTGTCCCATGGGTGGGTGCCCTGCTGTCCCTGGAAGGTTTTCTGGGGGCTGCAGGAGCAGAGGAGCCTCCCCAAAAAGAGGCAGTGAAGAGGCTTACACCTGTCCTGCATGTGAGTGGAGCCTGGGAGCAGCCCCTGCTGTCAGAGCAGCATCCCCAGCACCTGTGGGATTGAGGGGGTGTTTTTAAGAGTAACAGCATTTTTAGTGGAAGGAGCTTTGTCTCCTGCCCCACCCCGTGTCCCTGCTGCCCCTCCATGCCTGCAGCAGGGTGGTGTCAATGATCTGCATGCTGGGCTAGTGAGGGATCTCAGCCTGCCTCAGTCAGCCCTGCAGGCAGAGGAGGGGAGAGGGCTCTGTGCAGCCACGTGGGGGAGGGAGGCTGTGCTATTTTAGGGGAATCCCTTCTGTGCTCTCCTTGTGTGGGCTCCCTTCGCTGATGGCACTTGGGAAGGGATGGGGGCTGGAGAAGCACATCCCTGCATATGTGTTTGGGGGAGAGCACAGAAATACCAGGAGTTGTTCCTGTGGGATGCTCAGCTCTCACACTCTGAGTCAGTGCTCCAGGGGATGTCTGCTTCCTCTGCCAGCACAGAGAATCAAGGCTGTGGTGCTTTAAATAGTGCCAGGCTGTGCTCCTGCCTTCCCTGGGGCAGTGCTCGTTCTGCTGATGGGGAGAGGTGAGGATCCACCTGTGCCAGGAGGTCTCTCCCTGACCCAGCCACAGAGGGACCATGGCTGTGGTCAGGACTCTCCTGGCCCGTGGGAGGACTTCAGAGCTGTATATTTGTGATTCTGCCCCGTGTGGGAGGCTGCAAAGCCAGCATTCATCAGGCCCTGCTTCCACACCCTCCTGCCTGCCTGGCAGAGGTGCTGAGCTCACCCCTGCAAGTCTCCAGGTGCATGGGAGTTGACACAGTTTATTAATGAGCAGCCAAGCTCATTAACCAGCTGGAGACGTTGCAGCAGGGATGGCAAAGTGAGGCAGCACAGAGGTTTTATTGGCAGTAGCTGCTTTCCAAAAGCAAATCCCTTGGCCCAGGTGCAGTGGAACTGGTGTAAGGAGGTGTGAGTTATCCCACTGTCCTCAGGGCAGAGAGAGAGAGGGATGGGTTGTGCTGCTTCCTTCCAGAGTAGTTTTGCACTGAGGTTTGAGGGGGTTTTGCTTATTTCTTGGAATGATAATGGACCACTCAGTGAATGGAAGTTTTTCTGTCCCTTCTGGCTTTCTCCATCCTTCCAGGAGCTGCCTCCAAGTGAGAGCATTTCTCCAGCAGGCTTGGGACAGTAGCTGCTTTAAAGTCTTGAGGAATGTTCTGCTGTTGTCAGGGGGTTCACTCAGAGCTTCTTCAGGAAGCCAGAAGATTCTTGGGGTGCAAACAGGTCTTGCTTGTTGGGTTTGATTTATTTTTTTGCCATCAAACAGGTGCAACTATGTAAGGACCTGATTTGAAGTTCCATTTTGGAACTTAAGCATGGCTTCCTTTGGTGTTGCATTTTTTTGGGGTGGGATTATTCTTGGTGTATATTTTTTAGTGCTACAAGTGTTACCATGCCTCTTCTCTCGTGCTATGCCTCAATTTTACATGGCTTTTCTATCCAAATGAGGAAAGATTTAATGGGGAATGTGCCTGGTTTAGGATTTAATGGGGAATGTGCCTGGTTTAGTTGACTGCCAGCCCGAAACCCAAGCTGTCTCATCAGACCAATTTGACTGAGGACTCCTGTCAGTGATGCTTGTCTTAATGAATCTCTAATAATTGGTTTTTCTTCAGGTGCCAGCACAGTTCCAGTGGAAAAAGACCATACTGAAGAAATGGTGAGTATCTGCTTGTCAAACCAACCTCAGAAAATATCAGTGCTGTGTTCTTTTCTTTAAACTCTCAGGGCAATGCTTTGTTTTTTTTTTTTCCCTAAGGGTATATTTTTTAAAAGCTCATGGCTGGTGTGGAACTCAGAGTGCTTTGAGCTGCCAGGAGCTGCCTGCCTGCCCTCAGTGTGTTGGGTGGAAATGGGAGCTGGCTCTTGTGGCAGTGTGAGATGCTTGTGAGGCTCTGCATTGTAGAGCTGCTTGAAAAGTGATCTGAAATCTGCAAATACATGTTACTGTCCTGACAGCTTTGGGGAAAGGGGAAATACCTGCAGGCACCAAGTGTGTAACAGTCTTTCTGATGTGCTCCTTCCTCTCCTGCTTTGGAAAGAGCTCTTAGCCTGTGTGATTAAATAAATGCCATCAGCTGCTCCCAGAGCCTCTAACCTGACACCAGACCCCCTGCACTGGCTGTTGCTGTGATCATTTAGATCAGCAAACACCTGGTAATAACCAAAAATAGTTAAAAGACAAATGGGTCTATAAATGTTTCATTGACAGGTGGCCAGCCTGAGGCCCTTGTACCCCAGCAAACAGGAGCACCTGTTCTCACCAACAACTTCAGCACCTGAAAATCATTTTGTACAGAGGAGATTCTTTGGTAGTGCTCAGAATTAGAGCACATGGTGTGACTTTCCCACATCAATCCATTTGCTGTGCTTCCAGACAATGCAATTGGATGCTCAGTGCTGAGAACCAGGCAGGACCTGGAGCACACACACACACGTGGTGTGAGTCAGAGGTGCAGTTTCCTTTTGTGCCATGAGGATTTTCTCTCCTGTTTTCCTGTTCCAGGTCACCCGGTGCATTGTGGAGGTTCTGTCCAATGCCCTGTCCAAGCCAAATGCTCCCCCCATTAATCCTGAGTGCAAGGAAATCCTGAAAAAGGGTAAGTGCAGCGTTATCTGAACTTAAGAAAGGAATTTGGTGCATGGTTTCTCTCTGGTGTTGGAGCTGGTGAGGTGTTACTTCAGCCTGTGTGAAACTGGTGCCTCCAAATTCCAGTGCCAGAATTCTGGTTTCCTTCTGTTCAGTCTGTCCTGCTCAGGGAACAGCCTGACCTGGGAATTGTCAGGGATTCTTGGCTGACACTTGTGGCTCTCTCCTTGAACCACCTGGAGAGTCTGAGAGGACTTGACAAACTCTTTTTGTAGCCTGAGAAGATGAAGCATAACTATTGCAAAGCATCAGATTTCTTTGATTTTTTTTTTCAGTCAATTTAAAAAAAAAACTTTTAAAATTTGCTAAAAAATAATCCCCAGTGTTTTTGGGTAGCTTGGAATAGATGGTTGTGTTTTTATTGTGAATAAGCATCTGTGAAGGGCCAGGTCTGACATTCAAAGAACTGAACACAACTCCAGATCCCATTGATTTTTAATGGCAATGAGAGCTACCATGATTCAATACTAAAAATGTGATCACACAAAAAAAGCCAGAGGAGGAAAATTATTCTGGAAATTCCAGGGGAACTTATAAAATGCCTAATTAAGTGGAGTTAATTAGTTAGTTAATCCTTTTCCAGGCAAGCATACAAAATAGTAGCAAACAAATGATTTTAAAAGCAGAATTAAGGAATCAATTCTATTCAGATTTCCTTGGTACTTTGGGAAGCCAGTCATCTCTTTGAAATAGTACTTCAGTGGAGGGTTGGATTACTCCATGATGCTGCTTCTGTTGCTGTAGGTGATAAAAATGACAGAGAGAGAAGTGAGAATGAACAGCCTGAAGTGAGGTATCCCAAAGAGCCAGCAGAGACCAAAAACCATCCCACTGGGAATGTGGAGAAAGAACCAAGGCAGGCAGAAGAGGAATCTAAAAAGCATGTGGAAGGAGGTGATGAGGAGAAACTTGGTGGTGAGGAAGGTAAAGGCAAGGAAGAGGAGGTTGGACAGCACACAGCTGCTCAGGATGAGACACTGCACGTGGAACAGAAAAAGCACTTCCAGGAGATTGGGAGAGAGGAGGAGAGGAATTACCACAGTGAAGAGGAAAGCCAAGAGGGCAGGTGCTGTGAGGAGGTGGAGGCTGCTGTTCTCACCAAGAAGTCCCACTCTGAGGGCGTGAGCAGGGATGAGCTCCGTGGTGGGAAGGATCCGAGCCCCAGGGGCCGCTGGCACCCGGAGGAGGGAATGCAGAGCCCTGACAAACAAACTCGGGCAGGTGAGGAGGGAGAGGAAGAAAGGAGTGAGAAATACCACCACGAGTCCCAGGAAGGGGCTTTCTCCCAGCTGCAGGAGCGTGAGGAGTCTGAGGAGAGTGACGAGAGAGAGGAGGGAAGGGAGCCCTTCAAAGGCAAAGGTTACCAGGGGAAGCACAGAGGGGGTGATTCCTATGAAGAGAAGAGGGGAGAAGCAGCTGGGGGGTCCCAGGCAGGGCGGGCCGGTCTCTGGGAGCAGTGGAAACACCGTCAGAAGCACCAGGAGGAGTCTGAGGAGAAGGAAGGCTCTCCTGGGAGGCGTGGGGAGCTGCAGGAGGAGAGGCCTGCAGAGCTGGGCAGGGAGGAGCACAGGGACAGCAGGGAACAGGAGAACAAGAGGCACCAGCACAGCCAGGAGAGCAGGGAGAGGAGCCAGCACAGCAGGGATGGAGCACAGAGTTCCCAGGGCAGGATGCACCAGGAGGAGGAGGAGGAGGAGGAGCTGGCCAGGTACCTCAGTGAGGAGAGGCAGAGGGTGGGAGGGAGAGCCCACCTGGGGAAGCAGGAACAGGAGGGGTCACAGAGAGCTCGGGAGCACAGGGGACAGCCCAGCAGGCACCACAGCACTGAGGACAGCCTGCAGCAGGAGGAGCTGGAAAAGAAGCACCACAGCAGCGAGCAGGTGGAAAATGAAGAGGAGGAAAGATTTGCAGAGAGAGAAGAGTACAGAGGCCATCTCCCTGCAGAGAAAGAGAAGAGAACTGCAGCGTCCTACAGGCCTTTCTACCCGCTGCTGTGGTGGAAAAGCCAGCACCTGGACAAGAGGGACAGTGCAGGGGAGCAGCTCCTGGCGGGCAGGGAGGAGGGCAGGCCTGCCCTGGGCCAGAAGAGCCTTTTCCCCGAGTACAGTGACTACGAGTGGTGGTCAGAAAAGCAAATGCAGAGCGCTCTGAACCACAGGCACAGCCAGAAGAGGAATCCTGGCAAAACGAACGGATACGATGTGGAGAGGCAGTACAAGGAGATGGATCAGCTCGCACAGCTTCTGAACTACAGGAAGAAGTCGGCTGAGCTGCCCGGGCTGTACAGCTCTGGAGAAGAGCTGAGGAAACGCCACGTGGCTGGGAATGACAGGAGGAGCCGCAGCCAGAGGCCCCTGACAGAGGAGGAGGTAAGTGTACTGCAGCTTCTCTGAAAAGCTGGGGAAGCACACTTCCAAAGCCATTCCCAAGGGAAACTGTACAGAAAAACACAAACAAGAATAAGCCACATGTTGAGAGTAGATCTTCAGCGATAGAAAAATCTGCCTCCTTTGAACAGTTGGACTTTGAGTTTGCTGAGCTACCTCAGGGCACAGTTTGTGGGACAAAGACTCATCTGTCTGCTGCAGGGCAGGAAGGGAAGGATTTCATTCCTCTTTGGGCCCTGCCTCTCCCTCGAGGCTCTGGAGAGTGACAAAACAAAGGTGCCATTGCAGCAGGAGCAAAGGAGGCTGACAAGCACCACTTGCTGGGCTGTTTGAAGCACAGAGCTGAGAAGTGAGTTGGGTGTGCAGAGGGAAATCAGCTGCCCATGGACTTCCCAGCCAGAATTGCAGAGCACAGCCTGCATTGCACCTCTAAGTCCAGGTCGTATATGTAGTTCACACGTAGTGAATCCTCTTTTTTTTTTTTTTTTGTGTTGGATTTCCCATTCTGCTCCAGTGTGCAGGAAACCTGAGCCTACACCCATCAGGCAGCTCCTCCTCAGTGTGACAGGGCTGTAATTAGGGACAGCTCACACAATTAAAATTTTGATGCTTTCCCCAGCCTACTTTCAGTCCAAAGCAGGGAATTTCACCCATCTCCCAAGTATTTGCTGCACTGCTGTTAACACCCACTCTGCTCAGGGACTGGGAAGTGGCAGGGCAGAATCTGCCTTAGAAATGGCCTTTCCTATCCTGTCCATGGAACAAAACACTTCCCAGCATTCATAATGATGTGCAAAACTCTGTGTTTTCACAGGAAAACCAGCTGGAAAACTTGGCCACCATGGATCTGGAGCTGCAGAACATAGCAGAGAGGATCAACAGCCTCAGGAGAGGCTGAAGGTGTCCTCCCAGCACCCGTGTTCTGTGGTAAATCCACTGCCACTGGATTGTTGTTTGCCCTAAACCCAGGAAATTCTGTTCACTGTCCACTCTTGTGTAGTGATTTACACAGCTGAAAGTGTCTTTAATTTGCTGTTACGCTCCTGAGACCTGAATGGCATGAATTTTAGTAACATAACCTTTCATGTGGGCAGGTATTTTTAATATGCTTTTGGAGATAATTGTGTTAGTGTCCTTCAGGAATATATTTGTCTGAGTTTGCAATAATAAAAACCATTGATCTTGGACCAAACCTTCTGCTTGTTCATGTGGCTCTGGGGATCAGAGAGAGCTGGATCAGGTGTGTAGATTGTGCACAGAATAGAGGTGCTCCAGCAGTATCTTTTAAAAGTTACAAGGAGCACATCTGTACATTTTGTTTGCCAGTTTGCATGAGAGGGAAGAAAGAATTTGAGATCTCCATGATGACTTATTTCTTGTTTCCTTACTCATTTGCACTGCATTTTACAAGGATTGTGGCACATTGGAAAACTGGGATTCAGTGTTGAGGCTGTGTCAGCCAGTTTGGCTTTGATCCAAATTCACTCCTCATGTGTTCCAGTACTGTTTATTTCTCAAACTAATCTATTATGCAAATATGTTTTTCCCATTTTATTTTTTATTGTCACAGTATCTAGGATAAGCAGCCATCTAGAATGAAGAGATGGTGAAATCTACATCCTCTCCTTTTGTGGTTGTTCACGTAAGGAGGAGAAGAAATGAGAGAAGAGAAACTTCCCAAAAAGTAGAAAAACAACACTTGGAAGTTTACAAAAAGCAGAGGTAGATAAAACCTGAAGATGTCCTCCTAAAGCCTATGCTGGACCTTTTTACTTCCAGAAAGAGGGAAAAGTAAGAAAAATAAGGTAAATCTCTTTAGGGAAAACACCCCGTAGTTTAATTGAAATGGCAAATGCAAAGTTAAAAAAAAATTAATAAAAAAAGCCCAACATCTGAAAGATCTAACAGTAGAATAAATAAATATACATACAGCAGATTTCAAAATAGTAATATCTTAAAAACATACAGCAACTCTCAGAAAATGACAAACAGTACTAATAGTGACACTTTAAATATTTAGTATTTTAATTTAAGAACATGCACTTTCTCCTCTGTATTTATTTCAGGAAAACGTGGAGTCGTGCTGTAAGCATGGGATCATCTCTACTATTACATTTCTCTTTTTATTGTTCCTTTGGAAAAAAGTGTGTATGATTTTTGCTGTTCATTCTGCTTTCTTCAATCACTGAACAGAGCTGAGGTCTGTGTCCCAGGTGGCAGCAGATCACCACGTGGAATCCTGAGGAGACTCAGACTCCTCTGCTGCCTTTCTGGGAGAAGGGAAAGATAAGATGGATGTGTTGATTCCAACTCAACCTTTTAAAAAATTACCTCACATTCAGATTTGGCAACAGACAGATTGCCTGCTGATCTGAGAATTTGCCTTCTCTTGATCTCCTGTCCTCGCTGCAGTTCCTGTGAGTTCAGGGGGATGTTTGGTCCCGAGGGAGTTCCTGGATGTTCAGCTGCTGTGATCTGCCAAGGAGCAGGGCAGTGCTCCTGCCCTGCAGCTCTGCTGCTTCCTCTGGCAGCTGCACCACAGGCACAGCCCCGTGCTGCCCAAGCACAGAAAGGACTTGTTGTGTCACCAAACTCCTCAGATCCAAACCACAAGTCACTTCTCCAGATGTTAACAAGGAAGGTCTTGGAGTTTGCATCTTTTAGATGATGGCTCCTCCATCTTTAGTGCTTCTGAGTTCCTGGGGTCAGGTTTGTCCTTCTCCAAGAGGACAGTGATGCCAGACAGGAGGTACCCTCCCCCTCCACTCATGGTCAGCTTGGGGTGGCTGCGGTCTGGTAGAACCTTGAAAACAAACAGAACACACCCCACAGCCAGCTCCTGTAAAAATCCACTCTGTGTGTGCACATCATGTTGAGTAATTTCAGCTTACAGGAGAGGATGTAAATTTTTTCCCCACCCACAACAACAAACAGTCATGTGGGAAGTGTTTTTATCTTTAAAGTATCTGCAGAGGAGAATCCACTTGTAGAAATCCATAATAACACAGGCTGCTGCCTCACTGGTTACTTCTTCATGGCATTGCCAGGAAAAAATACATGTAAGTATCTATATAAAAATAAATATATATTCTAAAGCCAAGGTTTGAGACCCATGAAAGTGCCATGATGTGCTCAGAAGTGAGGTACTCTGCAAGAAACCACAGCTGCTGCACAAACCAGCCTGAAGGGATTCTGTGATTTCCAGTTCTGTCCCTGTCACCTTTCTGCAGCCACCCTTAGGGTCAGACAGCACTGAGCCACCCCCTTCAGCCACATCACACCTTTGTGTAAGGACTGTCCCTTCAGCTGAGCCTCCTGCTTGCTCAGAGGCTTCCCCTGTGTCCAGGACACTGCAGTGCTGTTCTCACTGCCCCTGGACACAGAACCACCTTGTGTGGACATCTAGGAATTACTAACCCTGTCACTTTCTACAAATATTTCAGCAAGTGTTTAATAAAATGCAGGAAAGTGAAGTCCTTGCATTGGAAATTGCCACAGTGAAGCACTACAGCTCTTCAGAATACCCACTGCTCTTGAGTAGAGCAGAGCCTGAGCTTGTTTCAGTCAGTCCAGCCTCCCCCCTGCTTTCAGGGAATGTTTTGCTCCCCAGAATTGCCATGGTTTTGGCAGCCCTGTACTGCCATCCCTACCTGGTAGTTCCGTAGCCAGGTTTCCGACAGTTTCAGGTTGACGACTCCCCCTCTTTCTCTCAGCTTGGTGTAACATTCTAATAATGGCTTAGAAAAACCAAAGAGGAGGTTACACAGCAGAACGGCACCGGGCTGGAACTGTAACAGCTGAAGTTACATCCTGATTTACCTCTTTGTATTGGCAGTAGACAACAAAAGGCCTCGAAGGAGCAACAAATTCCAGTAAAGAAAGTAACAAGGGTGTGGGATGAAACTTGCTGGCTACAATTAATCTGCAAAAGAAGTTTCATGCACATTAGTTTTCTGCTTCTGCAACCTACTCACTGTGACATTTCCTCCTACTTAGCACAGCCATCAATTACAGCTTAGAAGTGTCTCATCAGCATGTTTTCACTGCTCTGACAACTCCCCAGATGTAAAAACAAATCATTACTTCCTACTGGTGTAATTAAGAGGCTGAAGCATCGCTCCCCAAAGTGCAGAATATTAAATGCATTGCAGGAGCACTCACTTCAGCTGTGTCAGGCTCCACAATAATTCTTACAATCTAAGAAATTTCATGTTGCTTGCTCTGCCCCGAGACCATTTTCCAACTACAGCTTGAGTTTTGTGACTGCCAAATGTTGTTTAGTCCTGACTCTTCACACTGAGTAGTCTTCATTTGATAGTTTTATATAAAAAGAATATTTAAAGAGAGAACAAATCCTTAATAGCCATGACTAAAAATGTTTTAAAAAGAAACTATGTCCTTGACAACCTAAAGGCTTCATATTTTATTCCCCATCCTCATTTTAACATCACACAGTAACTTGGATCTACAGATGGTTGAGATTCTCTATGGCTATCTCCAGTTTTAATCCAAAAAAATCACTGCTGAACTACACTGCAAGAAATGGTCGATAATTAGTTATTAAGTTGTGCTTGTGCAGAAAGAAGAGGCTAATTAAATTAGCCTCTTCCAGTGTACAGAGACTACTGAGATGCCCCACCAATTAACATTTATTCTGCAGGGGAATGTACAGCACTGGAGCAGAGTTGAACCTGCCTGGCAAAAGGGAGATAAAAACTGATGTTCAATTTTGTAAATACAACAGAGATAAGGAGGTGAGATAGTTCTTTTTCAATGGTTCCCACTTAGGTTGTTTGCCAGCCATGGCCTTGCAGACCATTTCCTTCTGATGCAAAGCTCAGAAGAGCTGTGCTCCACCATGACCCAAGCAGGCTCATCCCCTTGGAATGCTGCACTGGCACTGCCAGGGCTCTGCCAGATCCAGGAAGGGAAGTGAGGCCTGACAGACTGGGGAAATCAAATGCTGCTCTTTCATATGGCAGCACAGATTGCTGCCAGCAGGGAGCCTGGCCAGGCACAAAATCGATGCAGTGGGTGAGGGGGGAACAGGAAGGGGCAGAGGGAGGGAGATGGTCTCATTCCAAACACATGCTGTGTCTATGAATAAATTTCTGCTTCCATAGTGTCAGGAAAATTGAATAGTCTATCTCTAAAGTCTTTAAAAGAATACCAAATACCCAGTGAATATCTTCCTTTTTCCCCTCAGCGGCCTCAGAGTCATTTTGAATTAGATTCTACCTGGGTTCTGTTTTATTTTGGATAGATTTTTTAAATTGTTAATATTTGCTCATAGTTAGTTGAATTTTAGATCATTTCAAGCCATTTAAATGAAAAAAAATCTCAGTCAGTGTCTTCTGTGCCCCCAGTTCTCTGCTCCATACCACGGCCCCACAGTCTGGGCTGTTTCAGTGGGAGCACTAAATTGGGAATACCATTCCCAAACAATGACAGCTCTAAGCAGACTCACCCATCAGCATTCTTCTCTCTCAGCAAAGCAGCAGCTTCTTTCAGCTTTTTCCTTCTCTCCCACTGTTTTATTTGCTTTTCCCGAACCTTTGAACAACAAAACAAAGAGTTGGCACTTTAACTGGTAATTATTTATCGAATCATTATTGCCTGGACTGCATTTTCATGTTTTCAATCTTAATGTAAGACAAAAGACAACTTCCAGAGTCCCACTTTAACACCTGACTGAGATGCATTTCAGAAGGGCTGAATCTATGTCTACACTGTGAAACTTGAACAGCCACAATGAATATTCTTACGCTTTCTTTATTTTCTTTTTCTTTGTTCTCTTTAAATTCTACATCTTCAGCATTAATGTCCATGGTGTCTTGCTCTTCAGTTGGGTTGATGTCCATAGGTGCTTCAGGAGCAGGTTCCTCCTCTGTTTCCTGCAGGGAACTCTGTTTCTCCTCAGGCAGTCCATTGCTTTCCTCCTCCAGCAGTGTGTTCTCCTCAGGCTCTGCAGGCAGAGTCTCTGTGCTGAATGTCCCAGACAGCAGACTCTGCACTTTGCTGAGAGGAAACTCATGAAGATTATCAAAAAAGTGTTTGGGAAATCCAAAACAACTGGTGGCAGCTCTAACAGGTCCTCCTCCTGGGTACATCTGAATGATGGATCCATAGCCTGTGGGAGGGAAAGAATCAAAACACATTGGAAAGCCAGAATTCCTAAAATTTTAAAATTCTTTCTAAAATGCTTAAATGAAGGGTCCATTTAAGAAAAAAGGAAGTAAACTGCCTGCTCTTAATCAAACCATCAAATTTAACAAGCTGGGGAAATATGCCTCAAAGTAGAAAACCTTTAATGAAAGGACAAAAGTTACTGAAATGCAAAAGGACAAGGTAACTCATGGAATATTTGTGTATTAAACACGTATTTAGGATTAGCTCAGAACATATAACCAGGGACAAATTGTTAGAAAAAGCTAATTTAAAAAATAATTAAAAGACAAAATTGTATACTTTCTGTTACTTGTTTATGGAATTGCTTGGATAAAACCCAAAAGCTAATTTAAAGAGCTTTATTAGGCAAAGAATTTCTTCAATATCCAGGCCCTAAAGGAAGAGCTGTGAGATGTTAAACATACAAAAAATAACTTCAATAGTTAACTGGAATTGTATCTTATTTACTTCAAGAAGTAGCCCTATGGCCAAAGCTGCTGAAACCAAACCAATCTGTAGTAGCAGTGCCTGTGTGCACATCACATCACAGCACAGCACTTCCTGCCTTTCCAGGCCTCTGGAATGTAACTGTCACCTCTACCTGGTGTCTTACAGTAATGGAACTGATAATTGAGTTTGAAAGACAAATCAGGAGTCAAACTTCTAGAATATGCTGAAGGAAACATCACATACTTCCAAAACACCCGTTTTGCACAACACACACTAAATCTGGTGCAGTGAACAAGAGGAATGGCAGCATTTCCAGTGCTGTCAGAATTCCAGTGGCACTATTCCTGTTCTCTGCCATTCACTTTCCTGGACTTCCAGGTATCTGGGAAGAATCTCCATACCAGCTCCTTACAGCTTTTTCTGAACTCATTGTCATTATGCTAAGAGAGGAACTAAACCAGATCTACATACAAGGCTATAAATATAATAAAAATTAATTATATAAACAATTACATGAAATCCAACTCTCAATTTTTCACGGTTTTTTAAGTACTGAAAAATAAATCCAACTGATGCAAAAACATTCTCCAGTGGAAAAACAAGTTTCTCCTGGAATCCTGGAGGTGGCAGGAGCAGACTGGAAGAGCTGAGGCAGCCTTTTGGAGTGCTGCTGTCAGCAGTGTGGCACAGGTGAGCACTGCCATTCCCCAGGTGTGTGCATGCTGAGGTGCACTCACCCCCCATTCTCTCCATCACAGCCCCCAGCACCAGGCCTGCACAGGTTTCCATCACAATCATCTTGTTGCCAGCGTGGATGTTCCCCAGAGTCAGCATCTGAGCCAGGGTGTCGTATCTCATGTGGCTGGAAGACAAAGGCATTTAACAAACATCACTCTGCTGACAGAGCCTGCCCACCAGCCCAGCAGCCTGCCAAAAAAAGCTGCATTACAGGTAGATTCAGAAAAAGCATCAGGAACCTTCAGAGTCACCACACAGAAACTTATAATTACACATCTGACAGTGAAGAACTAGAACTGGAGCCAACAAGAAATCAGCCAGCAAAAGCAGGAGCAGGATAGATGCACATAGCAAAGTGGACATCTTGTGCTGTGCCAACCAGAGAAAGTATTTTTTAACCTTTTCTTTGTTTTTTCTCTGGCATGTCAGCTTTGGAAAGAACAAATGGTGTGGATGCATTTCCTGATGGAACAATGAATCCCTTGTGGTTTTCACCTGTTTTGCAGGAGCCAGCAGCCAGCCTGCAAGCCAGGACCAAAACCCAGCACAGGCCTCAGGAGACTCAGTGATAGCTACACAAATTACAACTAACCTTTAATAGGAAAAAGCAGCCAAGTGCAGAGATGATGGAAGGAGAAGGAAAACGGTTTGAGAAGCCTTAAATAACATATATTTGAAGATTTTAAATCTCAGCATCTTAGATCTACTATTGCTTCATTAAAAAATGTATCAGTCCACTGTTAATGCCTGTAACAGTGCACCTTTAGGTGAGTGAAAATCAAACAGGGCCAGATCTCTGTAGTCATGGCCCTGTCTGACTCTGGCCCCAATGTTACCCATGGGTTTTTAAACTCTGATTGAGGATTTGGAATCCCTGACACGTTAAAGACAGCAATTCTTGCCTGTGGTAAGCAGCTGGTTATTTTGTTACTGAGCCAGAAAACAGAGATGTTTGGCCACCAGCCAAAGCAGGTAAGAGGTACCTTTGAAAACCAAACAACTTCTGTGTGGGTCATTAGAAAGGTGGTATTGATAGGGAAATGGTGAATTCTGGTGCTGCACGAAAAATAATTCTCCTGTTTGCTGCAATATTGATTCATTGTCTGTACCACATTATCTTTCATTAAATCACAATCTTCACGTTCAAGGGAAAGAGGAGAAAGGTGAGTATTGTGTATACTTTGGTATAGTGCAGCTATTTAAAAAGCATTAAAGTATCTTTCTGTTATCATTTGAAAAAAGAAACAAAATGAAAACTCACTTAATTTTTCCAGGTTCCCTTGCATAATACATGGTTGAAAGGATGCGAGTGGATGGTTTCACAATTGTAATAACTGCCTCATATCTGTAAAAAAACATAGCAATGGTCTTAGTTTAATCTCAACAGTTTAGGGAATTACCAAGTATTTTTCACATTTTAAAGTTCACTTACTTTTTTTTCTTCTTCTTTATGTATTTATCTTGAGCAAATTCTGTTTTGTCTCTGAATGTTGTACTGTTCTCTATTAACTGTTGAACTATTTCCTTGGAAGAGACAATTCATTTTTGTTACAGCTAGCATTATTTCTCATTCATTTCATAAACAGTATTTTTTTAAACAAGCACTGAAAATATTTTCTTCCAGCAGAGGCATGTACACCATGAACTTCTCCTGACACTAATGGCAAAGCCAATCTCTGTTAACCAACAGGACCAGTGAGGCATTACACTGACTATGTGTAGGAATTTAATCACATAGTTTTGCATAAAAATCATAGAAATGGAAATGTTTATCCCGGAATATTCAGTAATATTTCATTTATTCCTACTCCCTCTCTCTCTCCTCCAGCATCTCTGAGGGTATCTTTTTTGCCTGTTTCATGTAGTTCCTTCCCTCTGCTCTGCTCAATCACCAGACATCTCCCTCACTCCAGGACTTTTTTCAGTCTCACAAATTGTGCACTCCTTGCACAATGTCCAACTCCTTAGCATTTATTACTTCCTGCAATACTCCTCCTGATTTTCTTCCTTCTCTAGCTCCCAGGTCTTCCCAGAATTCCAGTTTTGGTTTCTTGGTCTCCTTGTTCTGATCCCCACCCTTTGCCAACCCAACCCTTTCTCCTGCTTTCAGATTCCAGCTGGAGGGATCACTAGGGCCTCCAGCAAAACCAAACCAATCCACCAGGGCTCTCCTTGCTCAGGGTTTGTCTGCATGACAGCAACACAAAAACAAAAATGCTGCTATTTTGGGTTCCATGATCCAAGTATTTTAACTGCTAAAATTATGGGTTCTATTAAACGTGGAGGGGACAAATGAAAAAAGGAGTATTTTAAAATTGGACACTGCAGCTCCCCTTATGCTTTAAAAAGCTCCTGCTCAAATAACAGTGGTGCAAGTACTCCTCACTTCCTGTTGTGCTTTTCATGCCATTATTCCTTCAAACACCTAACATGTGTTATCAATGATTTGAAACAGAATCTCTTTCTGTTTTGCTTTATTCTAGGAAAAAAAAAAATTCAGTGCCTGGGTTGTTTATGTTGCTCTGTAAGGGTTTTTTTCTGTTCCAGTAAAATTTACAGTGAAGAAACAGGGAAGTGTCCTGCGTCACCAAGACAGGCCATTCACAAACAGGAATTCAGATTTTAACAGACATTTAGGGAGGAACAATATCTATTGCTGCTAAGGTAGCTTAAAATGAATATTCAGTTACAGCCCAGAAAGCAGAGTTAATAAAAGCACAGGAGATGCATGGCACAGGCATGCTGAGGACACACAGGAAAGTCAGAGGGATCTTCTGCCATGGATAGTAAAAACAAAAACCATCCAAGCTGATTAGCACATTCTTCTCCAAGAGATAACACAACCATGGAAACACAAGAACCATTCCAAACTCCTCAGACCCAGCAGGCAAAAGCAGAAAAACTGCTCCAAAGAGCAAGATGCAAACAGGAGATGAACTTGATGTAAGCATGAGCAATTTCCTGGTTTTATTAGAAAGGGTAAACCAAGGATGAGAGAGGATTTTGCCTGACAGCATTGCAGAACAGAAGTGGCTGCAATGCTTCAGTAACAATTTAAGCTGGCTTAAAGATCCCTCACTTTATGAAAGGTGCAGGCTGAAACACCAACCCCTTTTCTAACAGAACAGAACTGATCTCTGGGCAATACTCTTAGTTTTCCAGGTACAGATAAAGCACCAGCATCACCCCTGTCTGGCAGGCACACTGGTGGTACATTTGTTACACAGTGTTATTTAATAAAACTTCATTGCTTGGCCATAATCTTTTCCTACACCTTTAACAGTTTAATTACTGCACGATTTAACACCTCTGTAATACACAAAGAGTATTTTGAACCTTACACACAAGCAAAACTAAATGGTCATGATGTGAGCTGTACTTTTTTATCTGTTATGGCTTCTGATGCCATAAAAATTTATTCCTTACTTTCCTCTGACAAAGTTGCCAACCTTACATAAAGTTCTCTGAAAACAGCCTGAGCATTTTTGTAAGACCAAAACACACGACTTGACCAGAAGAACAAAGAGAAAGCACTATGCACAGGTAAAAAGAATATCCTCTGTCAGAAACTGAAATATAACCATCAAGGTAGCACAGAAATGACACCAAAACCTTATTTTTACCTGTCCTTTAATACCCTTGTCCTTCAAAGCCTTTATGTCATCATGAGTCAGTTTTTGAGACTTCCCATCGTCAACTATGTTACGATTATCTGTCCCTGCTTCCTTTGTTTCTGAAGGAAAAGGATATGGATTTGTAAAATCTAGCTCCAAGAAAGTGGGAGACACACGTGATTTTAGTGGTACAGAAAGCAGATTTCCTGTGGTTAAACACATATTTTTCATAGCCTTGCAAGGAAATGTAATATGTGAGGTAAAACTGAATGTAAATAAAATCACCCAGGTAAAGGTCCAAATTTTCTCCCACATTAAAAAGATTATTTGTTACAGGACTAGTGAAACCACTGATCAAGACAAAACCATGCACTTTTATGACAGAAAGAATATAAGCAGCATGAAGTTAACAGATGATTAACAGAAAGCTTTCCCAATTTCTTTGGTATCATCAAAGAAACCAATTAATCTGAAGTAAGTTTTCCCAAGTGTCAATCCTCTGGGATACCTGTGGCAGTCTCTTCCACCTCTTGCTTTGGCTGGAGGTTTCCACCACTGGTTACTTCAAAGGTAGTTCCATAAATATGTCCAATGGCATTATCCAGGTAGAACCACTGCTTCTCAAAAATTATTTTTCTGAAATAACAGAAAAGTGAGTAATACTTAGAGCATTATTTTTACTGTATCTGAAACCCACTATACTTGAGCCTAAACTATACCTTTATATATGACATTTTCATCTATATCCCTGAAGAAAAGCAGGACAAGCACAGAGAGTGAAATCAACCACAAAACCCACATTAAACTGAAACTGGTCAGGAAAAGAACAAAGAACTTAAATAGACCATACAGGAGGAACTTCTTTTTTCAGTTCAAAAGAATTTTCAAAGGACAGATAAAACAAAGCTACTGCATTTGTCAACGACATTTTTTAGAAAGTCAGAAATACATTAAATCCAAGCTTGGATTTAATGATCCAAGGGTCATACAGAGTAGCAGCAAAAAGATGAGCATGGTCCTGTACTTTGCAAAGCTCCCCTGAAATAACATTTGCCAAAAGACTATGAAGAAAACAAACAGCAGAGTGTGTCTTGTAATCCTGGAAATGTTTCATTAAAAAAAAAAACAACAAAAAAACCCAAAAAAACTAAAATTTACCATCCTTTTCATTTTGATTGCACCAAGGCAGGTGTGAATTTTCTCCTCCTTCACTAAAAACAGGATCCACAAAGCCTTTAATTTTCAGGCTGACCAACAAAGGCTGTCTTGCTATCCCTGGAAATTACCAACCTCGGTAAATGAAACAGGCGTCAGGATTTATGCCACACTCACATTGGAACCAAAACCTGCCAGCAGGAGCTCTAATTATACAAATTACACTCAGCACTAATTCTGAACCATACCATTTCCCAACCAGTCTCACTCAAGCAGAGCACATTTAAATCCTTTAAATCTCCATCCTGCCGAAGCAGACACGCGGCCTCAGGAAGGGAGAGAAGCGGGAGCCCTTGCACGGCACGGAGCAGCCTCCCGCTGCTAATTGCTAATGACAATTAACAATTGTGAATTAATGACAATTAACAATCCCCGTCAGCCTTTCACGGGAGCCGCGTGCCACGGCGAGCACGCGCTGCTGGGCCCCTCTCCCACCGGCACCGACACGGCAAAACCCGCTTAAATCTCCTCCGAAGTCTAATCACAACTGCGGCCAGGAGATCTTACGGCTTTAAGGGGGTTTTTGCCACCGGAACGGAGGCAACATTAAAACCCTTTCCCCGGCTGTCACGGGCCTTGCGGGGCGGCTCTTCCTGCCGGGCGCGGCGGGACGGGAACCGGCACCGGGCGGGGCACCGGGATCCCTTCCCTCCGAGGGTGGCGGGGGCGGAAGAGGCGAACCGCGGCCGAGGCGGGCAGCGGCTCCAGAGCTCACCTGCGGCGCAGCACCGACACGGCCTTGAACACCTCGTCCCGCTTGAGCACGGCGCAGTCCCCCTCACGGATGCGCGCGCCCGGGCCGCCCTCCATGGCCGCCGCCGCCGCTCGTGCCGGGCCCCCGCGCACGCGCCGATGCCGCCCCGGGGCCGCGCGTGCGCAGCGCGGGAGGCGGGAGCGGCGCTGAGGGCAGCGATGGCCGGGCCGGCCCCGGCGCTCCCCGGCCCGGCTGCTCCGCGCCTGCCCCCCGCGCCCGGCTAGGGCAGGAGCGCTCTGCCTCCCGCCAGCTCCCCGCTGCGAAACAGCGCTGCTTTACATTGGGTGTCTTGGGGTAAAATTGGTTTCCTCGCCGCGGTTTGCAGCGCGAGATGAGCAGGGACCTCAGGGGCAGGGGATGCGCCCGGGGCAGGGGCTACCAGGGCTGGCGAGGAGGAGGAGGAGGATGGCGAGGAGGAGGAGGATGGCGAGGCAGAGGAGGNATTTTCAAAGGACAGATAAAACAAAGCTACTGCATTTGTCAACGACATTTTTTAGAAAGTCAGAAATACATTAAATCCAAGCTTGGATTTAATGATCCAAGGGTCATACAGAGTAGCAGCAAAAAGATGAGCATGGTCCTGTACTTTGCAAAGCTCCCCTGAAATAACATTTGCCAAAAGACTATGAAGAAAACAAACAGCAGAGTGTGTCTTGTAATCCTGGAAATGTTTCATTAAAAAAAAAAACAACAAAAAAACCCAAAAAAACTAAAATTTACCATCCTTTTCATTTTGATTGCACCAAGGCAGGTGTGAATTTTCTCCTCCTTCACTAAAAACAGGATCCACAAAGCCTTTAATTTTCAGGCTGACCAACAAAGGCTGTCTTGCTATCCCTGGAAATTACCAACCTCGGTAAATGAAACAGGCGTCAGGATTTATGCCACACTCACATTGGAACCAAAACCTGCCAGCAGGAGCTCTAATTATACAAATTACACTCAGCACTAATTCTGAACCATACCATTTCCCAACCAGTCTCACTCAAGCAGAGCACATTTAAATCCTTTAAATCTCCATCCTGCCGAAGCAGACACGCGGCCTCAGGAAGGGAGAGAAGCGGGAGCCCTTGCACGGCACGGAGCAGCCTCCCGCTGCTAATTGCTAATGACAATTAACAATTGTGAATTAATGACAATTAACAATCCCCGTCAGCCTTTCACGGGAGCCGCGTGCCACGGCGAGCACGCGCTGCTGGGCCCCTCTCCCACCGGCACCGACACGGCAAAACCCGCTTAAATCTCCTCCGAAGTCTAATCACAACTGCGGCCAGGAGATCTTACGGCTTTAAGGGGGTTTTTGCCACCGGAACGGAGGCAACATTAAAACCCTTTCCCCGGCTGTCACGGGCCTTGCGGGGCGGCTCTTCCTGCCGGGCGCGGCGGGACGGGAACCGGCACCGGGCGGGGCACCGGGATCCCTTCCCTCCGAGGGTGGCGGGGGCGGAAGAGGCGAACCGCGGCCGAGGCGGGCAGCGGCCCCGGAGCTCACCTGCGGCGCAGCACCGACACGGCCTTGAACACCTCGTCCCGCTTGAGCACGGCGCAGTCCCCCTCACGGATGCGCGCGCCCGGGCCGCCCTCCATGGCCGCCGCCGCCGCCCNGGATGGCGAGGCAGAGGAGGAGGATGGCGAGGCAGAGGACAGAAGGGAGAGCCCAAAAGGATGCCCGAGCCTGGTGAGCCAGCCCCTGTGCTTCTGCCTGCTTTCTGAAGCTTCAGTGCTTTCCTTTAACGCTAGGCATGTTTGACTCCTGTGGTCAAAACTTGAAAAATTTCACTATCCGTATGCTTTCAATCAACATTAATTTTTTTTCTCTTTCTTTTCTTCCCCCAGCAAAATCTCGACTAGTCCAAGCAACGATGGACCAATTTATTCCCTATAAGGGCTGGAAACTTTATTTCTCTGAAGGTATCTTTAGACGAAAATTACAGGTAGCAAGTATTTAAGTGAATTGTTTTCTAGAATTGGTTACGTGTAGTGTTAGTAACAATCAACATTCACATACAAAAACATAAACACAACAAAGACTTCACTCTTGTAATATACTGTTACCTTTGTGATCATTACTGGGATACTGTGGAGACCTACCCTCTTCCTTAGTTTTGCAATGCAGAAAAACAGTGTAAGAGAAATCACCTGTTTGTGTATTTTGTGAAGTGGAAAGAATTATTTCTGTCACTAATATGGTGTGTTTCTAATTAGTGTACAATGACAAGTCTCCTTTTGTCCAGAAGACTCAAGCCTTTGAAAAGTTTTTCATGCAGCGCATTGAGCTTTATGACAAGGTAAAAAACAAAGCCAAACATACCCCACCCCAACAACCTGTTGCTGATACAAAAACACTACAGATTTTTAGTGGTTTTTCCATCAAAAGTAACCTCCATCAGAGACCTGAAACATTTAGGACATCATTTGGGTGTTGCAGTTCTAATTCAAAGTGTATTTTATCATTTTTACGGTGTTTCCCAGGATGAAATAGAAAGAAAAGGAAGCATCCTCGTGGATTACAAGGAGCTAATCCAGGACAGAGAGCTGACTAAATTGATACCAAACATATCTGCAGAGCTAAGGGACATGCCTCAGAAAATTCTGCAGTGTATGGGGCTGGCAATTCATCAGGTGAGCACGAGGTTCTGGCACATGGGAGCAGAACCCTCACCACAAAAAAGAATCAGTGACACTTAGAGGCAATTGTGTTTTAAAATCCCACATCTCTGTGTTTTGCTGTCTTAAGGGAAATTATTGGCCTGAGTAATTCCTTCAGCCTCTCCCCTTGTGACCCACAAAGCTGCATTTTGAGGTTGCTCTGTTCTTGGTGCATTTTTTTCTTATTGATCACTGGAGCAGTGACTAAAACTAAATGTAACACTTGTGTGTGTCCCTGCTGGAAGCTGTAATTCCCTGTTGCCTGCAGGTGCTGACCAAGGACCTGGAGAGACACGCAGCAGAGCTGCAGGTGCAGGAGGGGCTGCCCCTGCACGGGGAGCCCATCATCAACGTGCCTCTCATCCATGCCAGGTGAGGGCTGCTGGGCTCTCCTTTCCCAAGGAGCAGCTGGCTAATTGCCAGTGTCCATGCATGGTCCATTTCCCGTGTTTATGGGAAAACTGGGCTCTGGGAAGCTTTTCCAGAAAAACACCTTGTATTCTGGTTTTTTCTTCGCTGTGACTTTGTGTCCTTGTGAAGAAAAAAGTGAAATGAAACCTTCTTATAAGCTGAACAAACAACTTGAACTAGAAAAACTTGTAAGTAGAGAAGTGGCTTATAAGTAGAGCTACTATTCTATAAAACATGTATTGATTAAATGCAGAATTATTGAAATTTCCATTGACTGGAGAAATTTTGAGAAACAAGTCCTTACAACTTTTTTTCTTTATCAGAGGTAACGGCATCTCACACTTCAAGGGTCTGAAAGAACTGGGTGTGTAAGCTCTATTGGAGTTCAAGTTACCTTTTAAAAAATTATTTCCTTTTTTTATTATTGTTTTTAATTCCCTGCTGGTGGTGGCAGAGCCATAATAAAACTTTGGTCCTTCTGCGTTCCAAGTCTAAATTCCAGTCTTAACCTGAAACTATGGAAAGAGACAGTTATGGATGATCCTAAAGTGATGTATTGCTAGGCCAGAGGTGTCACTGGGTAACAGACTGTACTGGTTGAGGCTCTTGAGGTTGATTAATATGAACAATATTGAGTGTTCTGCTGCTTTCTAGAGCAAGAATCAAGGACTGTGCCATGAGTCCACTGAAACAAATACTTCTGAGTGTTTTTACCATTTTTAATTGGGAGTAAGATTTTTTTTTTTCTGGTCTGTTTATTTTTTGTCCTTGTTTCCTGTGTGCTAATGCAGGGTGTACAACTATGAGCCTCTGACCCAGCTGAAAAACGTGAGGGCCAACTGCTACGGCAAATTCATCGCCCTGCGTGGCACCGTGGTCAGGGTCAGCAACATCAAACCCCTGTGCACCACTCTGGCTTTCACCTGTGCCTCCTGTGGGGACGTGCAGGCTGTTCCTCTCCCTGATGGCAAGTACACCCTTCCCACCAAGGTAAGCCAAAACCCTTGGGCTTCGTGCTTTTTTGGCGTGTTTTGACAAAAAGCAGCGCCGCAGGTGTTAGAAAAAAGGATTTAAAAAAAAAAAGTCTTTAAAGGTAGGTTAAACAACTGACACGTTGAAAAACAATTAAACATGCCATGCAATTTTTCTTACTTCAGACCCTCATTGCTTGTAAAAGATGTATGCTGCTGGAACAGGTTATGTGACAAAAATATGTAGCAATTCCCCAAAATCTGGAAAAAATACTATCTCTTTTAATTTCCATTTCACCAGATATGTTTAAAAAGGCCCTTCCACCTTGCTGTGGTGGTTTTCTATGCTTACTTTTTTTTTGTTTTGTTTTGTTTAGAACTTTCTATTTCAATTTTACTTTTTATCATCTGTACCTACGAAGTCCTTAGACATAGGATAGTGCCTGGTTATTCTCAAACCAGTTCATTGAGGGGATCACACAGTTCAGCTGTGTTTGCTCTAACAGCCATGAGTCAGGTGTCTGTGCTTGACAGATCCTCATTAATTATGTGCATCCTTATTTGTAGCCCTAATTTAACTGGCTTTTTTCCTGGAATGATGCTCAATTATATTGCTTCACTTTCTTTTTTTTTTTTTTTTTTAATCAAATCAGATAAGACACTTTCACCTTAGGACTTTAAAAAGGGCTGGGGCTGAATCAGAATTCCTGTTGTTGCAGTGCCTCGTTCCGGAGTGCCGGGGCCGGTCCTTCACAGCTGACAGGAGCTCTCCTCTCACCACCACAGTGGACTGGCAGTCTGTCAAGTAAGGACAAAAATGTTATCTGACAGGACACTCAAAAAGTGACAGAATGGCTCAACCCGTGTTACACTGTGTGGTTTTAATACTCTTACTCTTTTGCAGCAAGCGCTCTCCAACATTTGTATCACAAAGCAGTTGTTTTATCCAAGCGCTGGTATACTTTGTAACCTACCCTGTAACACTTTCCTGGAAATTCCTTCTGCCCTTACCGAGCTCTTTGCTGCTTTTCTCAATAATTTCTAAATGCATCTATGATTTCGTGATTCCCTTTAACGAGCTGTAAGTCAGCTAGAAAAACCCTATTGAGTTATATTGTGCCACTTGACCTGAATGAGCTGGAAGTAAGCTGGAGGGTTAAAAACCTTAGTTTGAACTGATGATATTAATGTCAAAACTCGTGCTGTTGTTAGCAGCTCCAGAGGGCGCTGTCCATCACAGCTTCTTTGGTAAAGCTTGGCTTGGCTTCCGGGAGACCTCAGGGCTCCAAGTGCAGAGCCAGAGCTGAACTCTCACAACCAGAGAGTCACCCACTCTTCTTGTTATGATCTGAGAAACTCCTTGGGCTTTTCCAGGGTTGGGATGCCTGTTAAGAATTCACGAGGGCTATAATGTCTGAGCTCCTCATTTTCTTTTACATGGGTCCCTTTTACTTCATGTACTGTACTTATTTCTACATGAGCGTGCTCATCAGTGGTAGAAAATCTGAATTTCAGCTCGGAGTTGGTAGTTCCTGCCCTTCTGGGTTTTCTGCCTGGCTTACAGCCATTCAGATGCCCAGAGCTGCAGGTGCTGTGTGCTGCAGGTGCCCTGCAGGGGTGTCCCAGCTGCCCTGGTGTGTTGCAGGGTGCAGGAGCTGATGTCGGACGAGCAGCGCGAAGCCGGCCGCATCCCGCGCACCATCGAGTGCGAGCTGGCCCAGGACCTCGTGGACAGCTGTGTCCCAGGGGACATGGTCACGGTCACTGGCATGGTGAAGGTGTCCAGCACTGAGGAAGGTGAGTGCAGCATCTGAAGCTCCTTTTTCCTGCTCTGGGGTTTTTGGTAGTGCTTACACGAGAACAACAACAGTCACTCCCCTTAACTGGAGCTCTCGGTGTCATAAGTCCATAAAGTGTAAATTCCTTTGGAAGTTAACAAACTTTTACAAGGAAGAGTTATTTTAGGGCATTGTTTGCATAACTTTTTCCCTTTAGTATCTCCTTCAGACATTGGAAGAACTGTCACACTGTTGTGAAGGAGAGTTATCTTAGTTTAGTCTCCCTAGAGAAATTTTTCAATCCTTTTTTTCCTCTTTTTTCCTAAAGTGAAGAAATATGTTGTGCACTGCTCTGAAAGAATACGTTCAGTTAACTGCAAGACTGTTTTACTCTGAGACTTCATTCTCTGCTCAGTAATCAAACTATATAGAAAATAGATTATTAGATTAATTATTAATTGATAATTACTGAGTAATTACTATGCTGCATGTTTAATGCTTCTGCACCATGAATCTTTTCTTTCCTCAAAATATTGAGTGGAAACATTTTATATTAAACTTTTCTTTGATGACAATAATGTAATAATTTAAAATCCCTGGAAAAAAAATTATTTATTCTAGGACAAAATTCTCCCTAGACATGTATCCTCCAATTCAGGAAAATATTTATTGTGTACAAAAGTGGAAGGAATTTAAAAGAACAAATGTAACTAGAAACTTATTTTGCATCAATTTTACAAAGTGCAGATGTTCAATACTTAAATATGAACATGGCTGTACATGATATTTCTGAATTGCTCTATGCCATTTATAGATAATCTGAGTGCTTATTGACAGAAAAAATGCTCCATCATCCTTTCTCAATTTTTCTAACAGGAGCTTCTAAAAATAAGAATGACAAGTGTATGTTCTTACTGTACATTGAGGCAAATTCTGTCAGCAACAGTAAAGGACAAAAACTGAAGAATTTTGATGATGAGACCTTTCAGAGATCGTTCATGGAGTTTTCCCTTAAAGACCTCTATGCTATCCAAGAAATTCAAGCTGAGGAAAATCTGTTCAGGCTCATTGTGAAGTAAGTTGTGTCAGACCTAGACTGGGTCTAGGGTTAGACATGAATGAGTGTGGCCACCTTCAGACAAATGTGACAGCTCATCCTAAAGCTGTGAAATGTCTGAGCCTTGTGCAATAGAAACCACAGAGATCTAGCAAACTGCAGTGGGCAAGGGACTTGGGAGGGAGTGATGAAAGTCCTGTAGTGGGAATGTTGGGACTTTGGGAGGGGTTTAGGGATACAAGAAGTTACTTGTGTTGTAGTTCAACCCTAGACAGAGAGCTCTGGGTAAAAAACAATTAGTTTTGTTCCTCGAAGTTTAAGTTCAACTCACATTGTCCTCTGCTTTTCTACAATAAAGAGGTACAAGAACTGAGCAGAGAGTGTGAAAGACCCTCAGTTCAGAATAAAAAGTACTCTTCTACCTGGGATGTGCCTCAGGCCCTCCCAGTGGAGTCAAAGAACACAAATCCAGCACTTTAGGAGGAGGATTACAGGTAGTTACTTGATTAAGAGGAGAATAGGTGCAGATACCATTGGGAAGCTGCTTCTCCTTTGTCTATGTGGGGGCTCAAGTAAAAAGCTTTTCTTATTTCAGTCATTTCTGGTTATCCAAAACTTTCAAGAAATTTGATGCTGCTGATTTCTGTTGGAAATTCAGAACAGCTACCCAAAAAAATTTTATATGTTGATTAAGGTGTTCTGTGATGAGGGAGAGGGGAAGTGATTATTTATAGTAAAACGTGATTTAACTTCCACTTATGTTACCTTGTGCTTTGCTTTTCAGCTCTCTTTGTCCTGCCATCTATGGCCATGAGGTAAGTAATTTAACAACTCTGCTTGTAATTCCAGTTTGAAAGGTTTATAGCACATCCAACTCCTGAAGGATTCACAAAGCTTATCTGGGACAGGGGGCAGGGGCAAGGGCTGTTTTTACAGGTGGCTGTGGCTTACAGTCTCTTCTGGTGTCAGGGAGGTGGAAAGGTTATTGCAGCCCCTTCTAGGATCTGTCAGTGTTGGTCACCATGACTGAATACTTACCAGTGTTGGCCTCTACCACAACAGATTGTGAAGGCAGGTTTGGCCCTGGCCTTGTTTGGAGGATGTCAGAAGTTTGTGGATGACAAGAACAGAATCCCAGTGCGAGGAGATCCACATGTTCTGGTTGTTGGAGACCCAGGATTAGGAAAAAGTCAAATGCTGCAAGTATGGTTTTCTTTATTACTATTTTCTGTTTTCCTCAATTTCCTTGTTACCTTGACTTGCAGCCATGGGTTAGGGTTACTGTGCTGACACCTAAGGGTAGGCTGAGCCTGGCTGGAGCTATCTTTTCATGTAGGATGCCTCAAGTATAGGAGAGTGTCCAAAGGGCTCTCCTGCCATGCTCTTCTTCCAGGGAGCCTGTTAAAACACCAAAGCAGGTGTCCTTGGTCGGGCCCTTGGGCTTTCAAGGACAGGCTTACAGCCTGGCTGTCCTGCCCTTACACAGTTCTTGTCACCAACCCTTTTCCCCATTGAGGAGGTTCACTCCTTCCTGCCTTCATTTAGCTGGTCCATTGTGAAATAAAGTAATTAATCTTTGAACAAATGCAACTTCAAATACGCTGTGACTCTCCTCCTGTGATGTTTACTTCCATTTCTTAACCTATTTCTATGTTGCTAGCACAGATCTTGGCTTTTTGGGAAAGGGACCTGATGCTGTGTTTGGGTTTGGATCTCAGTAGGTATTTCTGCATGACTATGCCAATTAGTGATAGATTTATTTTTTCTTAAACTGAGTGATTTTTAAATTCCATGTCTTTTTCCATGGTTACTGTGAAGTGAAGGAGGGACAGAGTTCACCTAGACCTTCTTTAAAAAATCTGAGTCTTTCTAGTAGACCTGTTATGTTAGGATATGATTTGCAATAACTCAGCCAAAGTGATGGATTTGCATGCAAGCATCTTAACAAACAAAATTTTAAAATTATTCTTTTGTTGAATGGGTACTCTCCAGCATAGAGTAACTGGTTTGTTTTTTCACATTGTTACTTAAAAAAGGAATGCCATCCAAGAAAAGTTACTCCTACTGCTTTACAGAAGTATGTGTATTGGTGTTGCAAGGACTTAGAGCTTTACTGTTGGGCCATGCTCAGTAGAAAGAAACAAATTTGGGTTTATTTGAATTGCTTCTCTGGAATGTATTTAAATGTATTATGAAATTCTTCACTTTTGGGAGGGAAAAAAGTATTTGTGTCTCTTCTAGGCCGTGTGTAACGTCGCTCCTCGAGGTGTGTATGTCTGTGGTAATACTTCCACCAGCTCTGGCCTGACTGTCACACTCTCCAGAGATGGCACTTCTGGAGATTTTGCCTTGGAAGCTGGTGCCTTAGTGCTTGGAGATCAAGGTAATCCATGGAATGGCACAGGTTCTGTGCAGCCATGTGTGAGGGGCAGGAGTGCGTGCTGCTGAGTGTCAGCTAAGCCAAAGTGCTCGGTTAACTGTTGACTAAAAATGTCTGTTTGAGGTATGATACTGGGCTTCCACACCATGGGAAGTTGTGAGCTTCTCCAGTGGCTTCTCTGGGGGCAGTTCCTGCTTTCCTAGAGTGTAGGCAAACTTCAGTTCTCCAGTTCATATACCAGACTTACTGTGTCAAAGAAACAGGATTTTTTTTGTTCAGGAATCTGACTTGGTATCAGCTGCTGGACTCTGACTGGTTTTGAAGAAGGACTTGCTTACGATATGTTGTCTATTTTTGAAAAGCTTGTTTCATCATCTTAATGAATCATCAAAATGGTGCATCCCCACCCAAGTCAGGCTGAGTTCATAGTGGTTTGGTTGCATTACCATGGGCTGAAAACAAAGCTGGCTGAACTGGAGATTTTCCAATGTCTCCTGCAGTCCCTAGGGTTCTAAGCTGGACTTCTGACGTAGCACTGGATCGTAGCACACGCTTGTCCTTCAGTTAATGTGTTGTCTGATAAGCCTTTATCCTGTTTTAATTGCTTCCAGGCATTTGTGGAATAGATGAATTTGATAAGATGGGAAACCAGCACCAGGCTTTGTTGGAAGCCATGGAACAGCAGAGCATCAGCCTGGCCAAGGCTGGCATTGTTTGCAGCCTGCCAGCTCGGACATCCATCATTGCTGCAGCGAACCCCGTTGGAGGACATTATAACAAAGCCAAAACAGTGTCCGAGAACCTAAAGTGAGCACTTTCTGAAATGCTGCTTTTATAATTCACATTCAGGAGCAGAGGCTTCTGGCAGTCTTGTGGCTCATGTCCAGTTGCTTTCTAGAATTTTGGAGCGTGAACAGAAACTCTAACAATTTTTATTGGCTTTTGAGAGAGAAACTGCTGTTGTACTTTATTCTGAATGAGCAGGACAGGATCTTTTACCTGTGTGTGAAGCAGAACAGAGTTGCTGTAATTTCTGCCCTTCTCCAAGCTCCTTGTGTTTGCTGCAGGATGGGGAGCGCTCTGCTGTCCAGGTTTGACCTGGTGTTCATCCTGCTGGACACGCCCAACGAGGACCACGACCACCTGCTGTCCGAGCACGTGATGGCGCTGCGGGCCGGGCGCCGCGCCGCCTGCAGCAGCGCCCTGGTCACCCGGGCCGGCCCCCAGGAGCGCTCCCTGCTCCAGGCCCCCTCCGACCGACCCCTGCTCCAGAGGCTCAAGGTGGGGCTTGGCCTGGGGCTGCTGCCTGAGAGGCTCTAAAGCAAATCTGCTGGGCTGGGTATCAATTAGGAGCTACAGAAGTGGGCTGGGTGTCATAGTTTGGTATAGCGTGATCTGTGATGGGGTGTTGAATCCAAATGAAGCCAATCCTTGGACATCTGCATCTCCATGGATTTGGGAAGTATAGATGAGGAAGCATGTTTCTCATTAGGCTTCAGGGATGGCTTTGAGAACTGATACTGTCAAAGGCCAGGTCTCGGGAGAAATACTCCTACTGGAGGTAAACCCGTGCACTTTTGGAAACAGGATATCAGCAGTGATGGTTTAGTCTTCTCTGGAGCTGTAACAACTGGGAATTTGGATTTCCTCTTTTTGAGAAAGGATTTAACTTTATAACGAATTCTATTTGGCACTTCCTATCACTGCAGATGAGAACCCTTGGCTGCTTTTTCTGAAAAGGCAAAGTGTGTGTGTTTACATGTCTGAGCATAGTGTGGGGACTTGAAGTACACTGTTCATACACGAAGCACTAAGCCCTTATAGTGATGACTTCACCAGATAAAGCATAAAGATGATGATTTGATGTTAAAAGTTTTATTCCACAGAATTCTGACAGACAGAAATCTAACTCTTTGTAATGGTGCTAGATCTCAACAGGAGAAAACTTTGATGCCATTCCCCACCAGCTGCTGAGGAAGTACGTGGGATATGCTCGGCAGTACGTGCACCCAACCCTATCTCCAGAGGCTGCACAAGTGCTCCAGGAGTTCTACCTCGAGCTCCGGAAGCAGAACCAAGGAGCAGACAGCACCCCCATCACCACCAGGCAGCTGGAGTCCCTGATTCGGCTGACAGAGGTAAGTGCAAGCTGGAATGCTTAAGGGATTGAAAGCAAAGAGATTATTCCTAAGGTACTACCCAAATCCTATCATTTTTTACAGCTTATTCACCACTATGCTTTTTTTGTTTTGTTAAAAAAAAAAGTGAGAATGCAAGAGGCTTATAAGTGCTTAGGAGCTACTGTTCCTTAAAACTTCTTTAAAAACAAAACACCTTTGAGGAGATGGAAAGAGAATCTATCACATTGCCCAGAAGGAGTAAAAGTAGGTGTAGGCAGGAACAAGCTGCTGCCCACCTTGAACTTAGGGTGCTTCTGTTTTCCCTAACACTGCCTTAACAACGCTACTTGTGATCTGCTGCTTCAGAAGGCTACACTGCTAAAAAGCAAATAAACTCTTATTTGCTTATTTGACCCAAGCCACAGCCTGAAAGTGCAAGTATGCAGGAGGTGACATTGACACGCTAACAAAAAATAGAAAAATCTTCTTCTAATCCTGTAGGCTTAGGTTCTATCTCTGCTCCTAAAATTTGTGCTTGTAGCCTTTGTAGAGTGAGTGATTGTAGCCCTTTTTCACATCAGTTGTGATATATCTTAAACCTTTGTGGGGTATTATTTTCTGTTTTAAGGCACGATCCAGGCTGGAATTAAGAGAGAAATCTACCAAGGAAGATGCTGAGGATGTAATAGAGATAATGAAATACAGGTAATAGAAAACACTGCTTTAAAAGTACATAAAGCACCACAGTGCTATTCATTTGAAACTTCTTTTCTTTACATATTCACACAATTGAAAAATCACTTCAGCATCATCTTTAGAATCACTTTAGCGTCACTTTATCAAGCTTAGGCTTGAAAATTATTTGGATGAAGGCTTAGTCTAAGTTCCCTAGAGAGTGACTTAATAGGGGGTGGTTTTCTGTGTGGCTTCTGAAAGATATCTCAAGCGTGTGGGAAACGGATTTGTAGAAAGCTCTCAGGGCCTGACAGAAGGCTCACACAGTATGGATCTGTATGCAGACTTTGAGGTGAGAAATGCTGACTTAGAAATGCCATGGGATAGCATGGATATTGTTGAGAAAGAAATGGAGCTAGAAAAATTTTTCGAAGTATAGCCTTGCAAATCAGACTGGATTCTTTGGAGAAATAGAACTATGAAAGATGCATTGTAACAGGACCCACAAGGGGTTATTTTAGATGATTGGCTTTAAGGCATTTACAGCATGGTGTGACAAAAGCTGATAGGCCAAGAAACACTTAGAGTGTTTTGTAATTAGGAAATAGTTGGCTTCTGATTGTGATAGTGTGAATTACCACATCTGTATTGTCTCACCCTTCACATGAGACTGAAAATGGAATAAAAGGTTTTAAAACACCTCTCAGGTACCCCACCTCTGGGTCAGAAAAGAACATAACCCAACACAAGCAGTCACGTTTTGGGACTCAAACCCACGTACATCTGCTTTTACCTCCTGTTGAGAGTTTAATGTCTGTTTGTCCCCTGCTGTAGCATGCTGGGCACCTACTCAGATGAGTTTGGGCAGCTGGACTTCGAGCGCTCGCAGCACGGCTCTGGGATGAGCAATCGCTCGCAGGCCAAGCGGTTCGTGTCTGCCCTGAGCAGCCTGGCAGAGAGGACCTACTGCAACCTCTTCGACCTGCAGCAGCTGCGCAGCATCGCCAGGGAGCTGCAGCTACGGGTGAGCTCCAGCAGCAGCCCCGCCTCGGGAAAGGTGCAAGTATGACAGGGAAGTTTCACAGATATGGGTGCTTGGCAGAAAGCTCTCTGAACGTAGAGCCTGAGAGCAGAACAGAGATGGAAGCAAGTTTTGATATAGAAGAATAATAGATGTCTAAATTAACAATTGCTGAGCCAGTCACAGAATTATAGAATCACTGAATCACTGGGTTGGAAGAGATCTTCCAGATCATGGAGTCCAGCCCAGCCCCAAGAGCTCAGCTAAACCCTGGCACCCAGTGCCACATCCAGGCTTTGTTAAACACACCCAGGGATGGGGACTGCACCACCTCCCCGGGCAGAACATTCCAGAACTTGATCACTCTTNCACTCGAGCTGTGCCCTCACCAGTGTCAGTGCAGGGGCAGAATGAGCTCCCTGCTCCTGCTGGCCACACCATTCCTGATCCAGGCCAGGAGCCATTGGCCTTCTTGGCCATCAGGGCACACTGCTGGCTCGTGTTCAGTACCCCCAGCACCCCCAGGTCCCTTTCTGCCTGGGCACTGTCCAGCCACACTGTCCCCAACCTGTAACACTGCAGGGGGTTATTGTGGCCAAAATGCAGGACTCAGCACTTGGACTTATTAAACTTCATCTTGTCATTACTGGACAGCTAAGAAAGCAAAGGTTAAGTCGAGCTGGAAGGAGGTTTTGTGGCTGGAGCAAAGGATATGTTGACCACAAACAAGACAAAAATGTTTTTACCAAGCAGAAATAGCAGAAGAAAAGCAAAGGAAAAGGAAAAGCAGAAGATACCATAGGCAAACATGCTAATATACAATTAGAAAAAAAGGTCTAAGAATTTTCTACTGCAAGAAAACAGAAAAACAACTTTAAGCTTAACTGTACCATACTAACTCATGTGGTTGGATAGTAATGACCACATGCCTTTCAGGTTTTCATTCCTGCTGCAGACATCCTAAAGTTGGATGTTGAAAGGATCATCATCTAGGACACATGGCCACAAATGTGTTCTGCCCTGTAATTGGTTTGCACTCTGTACTTGTGGGGGCTTCAGCCAAACAGAATTATTGATAGCTAACTCTACTTTTTGTTCCATCGACTATTTATTGAGGTTAATTAAATTAGCTCTCATTCTCCCTTCATTTATAGAGTATTTTTGCCCATTCAAAGTTTTATACCTGGAAATCAGGGAGAGCTGTAGAAATCAGGCTTTTCTGTGGGAGACAGCTCTGTTTCAGAACTGGAATTTATCCATATATAGCTACATCCTTTCTTAATGTCATAAAGGAGAGAATGCTGCTTCTGTGTAAGCCTGCAGTAAAAACTGTGTAAGTAAAGCCCAAAACAGGGGCACTGATGGTATGAGAGCTCCTGGCAGGTGAACAGTTTGCTAAGGAAAATGACCTGTTCTTAGCTCACTTTGTTTCACTCAGTTCTTTCGAATGGTTTGTGTTGCTTTCCATCAGGTAAGATGTCATCCTCCAGTCTGATATTTCTGTCTTTCTTTTCCCAGGTGTCTGATTTTGAAAGCTTTATTGGATCCCTAAATGATCAGGGCTATCTTCTGAAGAAAGGTGCAAGAGTTTACCAGCTTCAGACCATGTGAGAAGAGTCAGTGTGCTGAACTTCCTTGGGATGATCATTCCCCTGGACTGCTGCCGGGAGGCACATCCTGAGCTGGGCTGGAGCTTCCCTGCAGAGCATGGGCCTGGAAAACTGCAGCAGCACAGGCTGACAGGAGGTATTGGTGCCTGCTCACCCTGTCCCACCTGGGCTGTGCAGGGCTCTGTGTGCCCCTCCCCATCCCCAGGAGTGGGAGCTGCTTTCATCCTCTTACAGGGCACACAAAGAGATGCTGGAGCCACAGATTTCAGCCCAGGAATCTTTCATGTACTTATTTAAAGTCTAGAAATGTTGCCAGGTTGTGAGCACACTGTTTTATAGCTGTTACTAAAGGACACTTTATTGGAACTGATTTGGTTTTCTTCTTTGAAGCCAAGGTTTTATTTGAAACCCAAGTCTGATTTAAGAAAATATCCTTATTACAATATTGAATTTGTAAAGGAGGGATTGGATTTTGACTTTCATTAAAGTTTATAAATGAGAAATGTTATTTGTTCAGGGCTGTTCAATGGCCATTACAAGGTCTGTTTGTTTCTGTGTAACTGTTCCTGACACACAGCAATGTATGTTCAGCACAGTGAAGTGCTGAATGTTTCCTGACCTGGATGAAATCAGAATCATGCTCTGGTGCACTGAAACAGCAGCTGAGGAGCTTTCAGGGTAAGAATTAAAATACCACAAACACCAATTCCTTTTCTCCCTAAAATGTATTTTTAAAAATCAAAGCTGCAGCGCTGATTCTTCTGTTTTCCCTCTTTCATTTCTCAGGTAAGAAAGGATAGGTGAAAAAAAAGCAGAAATATACTGAAACTTAGTGCCTCATCCTCTAATTTAAGGGACAGCAGGGACCCAGCGTGCTTGAAACTGAGAACTGAGCCAGATGAAATGCTGTAAGTACAAAATTAGTTCTACATGGGAACTCTTCCGGGGCAAGGTCTGTTCTCTCAGCTACTGGGGAGGAGGTGATTTCAGTCAGGTGCTGATCTGGGCTTAGTACGGGGCTGGGGGACAGCAACAGGAGCAAACAAAAAACACCCGGAAAAGTGAACTCATTCCCGTTCCTCCTTGAGACAAAGCAAACGCGGGCAAGCGAGCGCCAGCAGCAAGTGCCGAGCACAAGAGACCGCTTGAGCTCTCTCAGGAGAAGTCTCTTAAGATAAAGCAAACCTTCCCCTCCCTCCCTCCCTCCGGGGCTGCCCGGGATGAGCCCGGCCAGC
>VWZP01010228.1:212484-241650 GCA_013396995.1 Dicaeum eximium
AGTGGTGCTGAGCCGGGCCGGGCAGGATTGGTGCCGAATGGTGCTGAGCAGGATTGAAGTGGTGTTGAGCCCGTTTAAGCCCATTTAAAGTGGTGCTGAGCCCGGCCGGGCAGGATTGGTGCAGGGTGGTGCTGAGCTGGCAGGATGGTGCTGAGCAGGTTTAAAGTGGTGCTGAGCTGGGATGGTCAGGATTGATGCTGAATGGTGCTGAGCACCCTGGGGTGGTGCTGAGCTGCAGGATGGTGCTGAGCCGGATTGGGGTGGTGCTGAGCTGGCCTAGGGCTGGCCTTAGCCCCAGGCCGGGCTTAGCCCCAGCCCAGCCCCAGCCCCAGCCGCTCTCTGGGCCCCGCGCATGCGCGCTGCCGCTGCGAGGAATTCCCGAAGAATTTTTAACAAAGACTCAACTCCTGATGTACCGATGCCAACACCCGTCCGATGGCAACATAAACCGGGACCCAAACCCTGGAATTAATAACGAAATAAACCAAAACCGCAACCGAGAAATAGGCGTGCTCCGAAAACCCGAGCAGGAGCCACGCCGGACTGCTCCTGGAATATGGAAACTGATTTATAAGTAATAAATTATAATGTAATCGTGTTAATCGCGTTAATTAATGTTAATTGAATTATGTAATGTGTTCTATTAATATTAATTAAATGATGTGATTTATAAATATACGTAAAAATCTCTAAATATTCAACAGGCTGATATAATAGAAATAGTATAAAAATGGTGTTTCCCAAACTAACAAGTGTCCTCTTGGCTGAAAGATAACCCGGCCGCAATCTTTGCTTTACTGTCTCTGTCTCCTATTGTCCTTCATTAAACTTTTAAACTTTTAACAAGAAAATAAACCCCGTTTCTCAAATTTTCTGGGAGGAACTGCAGCTCTCTTGTGACAAAAAGAAAAGCATCGCCAATTACGGGGCAAGCCAGTTTTACTTAGTCAACAGATTCTGCTTTTCGTGCGGGAGGGGAGATATTTTTTCGCCCATAATGGAGCTTTTTGGTCTCCAAAAAAAGTGAATTCAGTTCAAAGTGAAGAGGGCAGTGCAATTCCCGACAGCTCCAGGTGCCAAATCCTTGGATGGTGAATCCAGGGCTTGGCTTGGCCACATTTATAAACGTGGTCAGTGGTGCTTTAAATTGACAATAAGTAATAATTTATTCATATTGGTTATGTAATGCACAGAATATAACATATATTTAACTAGAATGTGATATATGTTTAAATATAATGTATTTAAATAAGATAAATATTTAAATATTATATATTAATATTATATTTAAAGTGAGAATAACCAAGTAATGGAGAGATTTGGAGTCCAGCAGTCCCGTTCCTTTCTGTGTGCAGTAATCCCACTTTTCCTTTTGGTGGCAGTAACCTCTTGCATTTGTTGAACAGGATCCTTTGCTGCCGGGTTTAAAGCGTCCTCCTTCACTCTTCTGCTTGGGAACAAACTTTTACGTCGGCTAAATAACAATAAAATTTTCAGCACGAGGAGTAGAAATATTTTATTGCGTTTGATTTATAAGTGGGGGGTTTTTTGGGGGGTTTTTTGGTTTGTTTGTTTGGTTTTTTTTGCAAATAACTGAGGAAGTTACCATGTGTAATAAATATCCTGGTATGTGAATGGTAAATATTAAANCTGGTATGTGAATGGTAAAATATTAATCAGGCTATATAAATAATGATAAGAGCTCAATATCCAGCCTATAAAATGTGTTTTGTCACTAAAGATCGTCACCCTCCTGCTAGGGACTGCAGCCCTCTCCCTGTGAAGCTGCTTCCAAAGCATTTTTAGCCCTTTTTGAGGAGGAAGAGACACCTCCACCTTCCTAACAAGGACCTGCTGTTGTGGGAAAAGTCAGAGCAGAGAAACACCTGTGAGGTTCCCTCAGCTGTGGAGGATAAAGGCTTTTGGTTCTTGAGCAGGATTTTTAGTAACTGCTGGAAAATAAATGACTTCTTGCATTTCCTAGCAATGGAGAAGAGCTGCTGTTCTTCCCCTTCCTCAGAGACCTTATAATTCCTCAAATGTACAAGGTGGGTCACAAACTCTGGAGCACTTTGCAGTTGTCCAGGCTTCTGGAAGGCTGAGGTGGAGAGCAGATTCAGGCTGAGATACAATTAATTTTGGAACACCTAATAGCAGAGGCTGCTTGCTTTCTGCCACTTAGCTTTGCAGTTGTGCCTGCATCTCCTCACTGAAAGGAAATTTTTGTAAGCAAGCTCATTCTTCTTGATTCAGGGGAAGGGAAACAAGTGCTGTCTCCCTGTTTTCTACCCAAAAACGTGTCCTGTGTAGTGTTATACTTTCCACTCCAGGGAATGACTGGGCTTATAATGGATAATTCTATTTGTTATTGGGCTAGGTGAAAACATATTCATAACTTTGCACAGAATTTTGTGAAGGATGGAATCTCTATAGTGTAATGATATGACATACATGAAAAAATTATTATTATCTGAATTGGTGTTTGCCTGGAACAACTAAATAAAATCCTAGTTGTTTTGTTTTTTTGTTTTTTTTTATTTAGCAAAACACCACTATTGTCTAGCTCACTAATCTGAGCACAGCTCAGTTGCCACCTCACCAGTGTCTGGTGTTTTTTTCATATGAACTCTAATCCCACAATTATTGCTACTTTTTTCCTTTTTTCCCCCCATTTTCAGCACTGTCTTAGGAGGGTAGAAAATGTAGTGTTCACTGGAACTAGCACCTACTGTATTGCAGTGATGAAAACGTGCTTGGGCACGATCCCAAAGCATTCTTACTGCTTTTAATTGGAGTTATTTTGGCTTTTTGGGTGGTGTAGGTGCGGTCACTTCAGCAGGGGACTGGCACAGCTGGCAGTCACTCGGAGTGGAGGGGAAAACACTTGAGAACAGTGAAGTGGGGAGCAAGGTTGGGTGCAGGAGGTGACAGGGTTGCAGATATAGGATCAGTCCCTTGCTTAGGTATGTCAGCTAGAAAGAACAATCTACCTGCATCTTTAGTTTTTTGGGTTTTTTTATGGCTTTGCCGTGATTTCTCCCGTTGCAGAAGTTGGGATTTGTGATGTCAGAGGCTCTCTGTTTTCAGTGGTGCTGTGGTTCCTGAGGTGTGCAGGAGGTGCTGGGGTTTGGGGTGATGCTGTTCTTTTAAACAGCAGGGCGTGAACAAGGAGCTTACCTTACAAACCTCAGCTACAGCTGCAAATCCTCGACATCCTTCATTTACTGAGTGCTGTTTTCTGGAACTCCCATTTGAGACAGAAAGGCTCATTTCGTCTAGGACTGTGAATTGCTGATACTCTGTGACTGTGCCACCGCAGTGAAAATGGCTCACCTGAGGTTTAATGCTTCACCTGACCTTCTGCAGGGCTTTTTTTGTAAGGTTAGCTACAGAAAAGTGGCAAATCAGAGAAACACCGTCAGATCTGCGTCACTGGTCTATAATAGGTGTGGTGGACTCTGAATTGCCCAAACAAGAGGCAAATCTCTCTCTCTCCCCTAATTACACCCTTCATTACATCTCTGCCAGCAGAGATCTGGTTGCTCTGCCCCAGCTGAGGAGGTTGGTGCTACCTGTGTGTTTCTGGAGCAGGTAGGTCAGTGCTGGCTCTTCTGCCCAATGCCTCTGAGTTTTGGAATGCCCTGCTGCGGTTTAAATCTGCGAATTGCCCCCTAATGGGCTTCCAGAACAGCATGCTGCTGGGAAAGTGGGGTTCCCTGGTGCTGGAAGTGCTTCTTGTCCTGCTGATTCCCACTTTCCCATCCAGATGGGTGGTTTACTTTGTTGCATTTTAGGATTTCTGCAAGTAGGTAGCATTTTCATCATTAGTGACACCATTTCTCAAAAAATAAACCCAAAACCAAAACCTACAGGTGTCATTACATAAGTGTGATCAGCATATTCTGTGTATATAAGAGGGTGTTGCACACAAACACTCTCATGCACAGAAAGGGAAATAAATATATTGGTTATGCTGAAATTCATTATTCCAACCTGATCCCCACTGTGTTTCTCTTGACCTGAGCAGGAGTCTACTCTGATTGAAGAACAGGGAGTCACATCTTGCCTTTGAAGATCATTATTCCAAATTAAAAGCTTCTGCTATGCTTAATTAGTATTCATCAAACACATGCTGTATGGAATATATTTGATAAGGGAGAAGGGCTCCCTTAGGGTTCACATGCAGTTTCATGTTTTTATTTCAGTGCCATAAGGCTCCATCCCCTGTTCCCCAAAGTGTGTGGGAAATGCTGAAGAGGGCAGTGAAGCTCAGTGCCATCACCTCACAGCACTGAAAAGGGGAGAACTCGAGCTGTCTCCTCTTCAATTTGATGCATGAAGTCAGACTAAAAGGAAAGGAAAGGCTCAATGCTGAAATTTTGTTCTTTGTTGTATGATACTCTAAAAATGGTGTATCTTGCAACTGGTGTGAAGTAAGATTAGTTTTTGCTTGCTCCAGGAGCCAACTGATGGTGTCAAGGAAGTAAAAATATGAATTTCAGCCTTACTGGTCTCATGTGAGCCTGCCACACAGCTGAGCAGAAAATCAATCCTCTTTCTCCCTTTCTCCCTTTCTTTCTCCCTTTCTCTCTTTTGAGAGGTTAACACATTGAATAACATTCTCTCAAAGATGCAGGAGCTGTGGGATGCACTTGAGTGAAATTCACAGCTCGTGTATGAAAAGGAAATTTGGATGACACAACTCAGGCTTTTTACAAACCACACATCTGAAATTTTTCATTCCTTGTAACACTCAGCCACAATCTTGGCATGATGTAATTTAGATTTTTGACCGTGCTAGTGTGTAGTATATCCAACAACTTCTTAAAAAGAAAAGAAATGCAGACAAGACCCAAAATTTTATATGGTATGGCTAGAATCTACTTGTATGGCTAGAACTATTGCAGTTTGAAGCCTCTACTCTGGGTTTCTTCCAGTCTGGTGACCAAATATGATGGACCCTGACTTCTTCAACATTTGGACGGCATTTGTTTTTTTCAATAGTTTTTTTAATTTTAAAAAAAAAAAAAAAAAAAAAAGGGAAAAGCTTTAGTGGCACAAAGTACCAGGCACTGCAGATGTTACATCAAGTCCTTTTTCATTGATGTTTTAGTCCTAAAACCCAGTGGGACAGAAGATGATTTATTTTATAACAAGGTGAATTGAGTGACTTTGTATATAGAGGCAGGGCCTAAAATACCTAAGTTTTAATTTTGTAATTATCATTATAAATGGATGCTTTTACACTGTGAATTTTAAGAAAAGGCTGTAATTTATGGAGTAAGTAAGAGTGGAACATTGATGGCCTCCATTGTGAAGGATTAAGGGTTCATCATTGGGAAAACCAAACTGCCTTGCTTGGTTTGTGGGCTTTGTTTGTTCTGTGTGGTTGTTTTTGTTGGGTTTGTTTTGTTTTGGCTGTTTGTTTGTTTGTTTTGAGGGGAAAGCATTTTTGTTTTGTATTCTCAATGCCTGAAGCTTAGGCACAGTAGTTTTCCATAATTTTTTTACCATTGTATTTACCAGACATAAACAAGGAAACTTTTACTTAATTTAGCCACCCAACTGGGTAAAAATTGGACTGTTTGAGCAAAGTAAGTGGGACTTGCCTTTTGCTTTGTTTACAGTGCACGAGCACCTGGCTCTGGTGGATAGCCAAGATCTAATTCAGAGTATTCTATCTTTTATAAAGTTGGTAATTTCAGAATTGTGTAGCAAGCCTGGGGCTCCCTCCTCATTCTCAGTTCCCAGTGGAGTTCAGTATCTGTTTATCTGCTGTGCTTGAGGACTGCAAGTTTCATTTTTAAGACTGACAGTGGTCTTAGAATGCATTTTTCAATCCTTCTAATTCTTTGGCATATTCTATGTTTACCTCTTTACAATACTGGCTTATATGTGATTTCATGTAAGTAAAAACAGACTGCAACAATCTCATGAAAACAAGGCTTGAAATACACTATTCAGAGGAAACATGAAATAATAGCCAACTTGTCCAAACAGTTTTTAGCCTTAAGTCTTTTTCTAACTATTTAAAAAATATTTTTGTTGTTGTGTCATGTCATTGTGCATGTGTTAATACATTTCCAAAACCAGGCTTTTTTCACATCTCTCTCTCTTCCCTGACAATAAAAAATGGCAATATAAATATAGTTTGAGCAAATTCTGTGGGGTTTTTTTCCCCCAAATAAGGTTAGATTTTTTTTCTGGTTGAGATGTTTTGGGATCTCTGCCAGAAGATTTCTACCTCAGCTTGGTGGGTAGGTTTTCCTGTCCTTTCTTTGCAGTCTCTCTGAATTGTGATGCCAGGATTATGGAATATGTTTGGAAGATACAGGCAGACACTGAAGAAGTATCTGTGTGAAAGGGAAGTAATCAAGAGACATTTTTGCTCCTTGTCTGACACTTACACACAGCTTTGTTGTCTCTCTTCAGACTCTCACATCAGATGTGCTGCTTCTCAGACTCCTTTTGCCATTTCTGGTTCAAGAGTAGTTTTTATTCTCTTCTGGCAAGCTGTTTGTATAAATACCTTTTAGTTTTATACAGTCACACCTGGCAGAAATGTTTTGTGTATTTGGATTAGTTGTGATTCCTTTTTTTTTTTTCATTTAGTTCAATTTTTAAACATTTTTGAAGCGAGACAGATGTTTCTAACTCTCTTTTTCTGTCAAAGAAGAAATGGTACATTTATGGTTTACATTTGCTTGGCAAGGAAAGTGGGTTTGTTCATTTTGATGTGTCAGGAAATCCATAAGAAGTCTCATAATGAACAGAAAGCTCCAATGAAGTTGCCCAGAGAACCAACCTCTCTGGGGTAATCAAAGCAGTCATTAATATTGAATGGATTCTGTTGGAGAGTGCAGAAATCCTTCTCCTTCAGGCAGGAGATGGAACTCCAGCTGCTGCTCAGAGTGGCAATAACAGTGGGAAAGGAGGAAAGCAGAGACTGGAGCCAGAATCTGCCACTAAAAGGGAGAATATGGCAACAGTGGAGGGATGAGACTCATATAGTTGATGTTTTTCACTGCTGGAACATCTCTGCTTTGTGCCCAAATGCAAGGGAAGGGGCAGATTAGCTGAGTTCACCATGAACTTTTAAAAGTGGGACTTGAATTCACCATACTAATTGTGTTTCTGTGCCTGGCTCATAATAAAGGGAGTTTGTGCTGATTTCACTGACAGGACCAAAGCTTGCACAGCTCCAACAAGCTCTGCTAATGTCTGCACCACTGCTGCACACAACTTCTTTTTTCCGTGGCTTCAAAATGTGAAGTGCTCCAACTTCTGTTTTTAACTCTCCTAAGTGAAATGAGGGTAGACATGAAGCAGTAGTCTGCAGCAGCAAGTGATTTTCCCAGAGTGATTGCAGAAAGCTGATAAACACAGATCTCTTTTATTGTGAGAGCAGAGGGGGAGAAGAAAAGGCTGAGCACGTGGTCTGTAAGGGAAGGACAGGTCATGTCATCAGTTCCAGGATTGTCACTGTGTCTGTCTCTCTTTTCCTGCTTTTACTCCCTCCCTTGATTTTTATTTTTTTAATTTACCTTCTGGTATTTTCTGTCCTATCTGGATTTCTTCTGCCTTTTATTTACCTCTGTCTTTGGCAATAGTCCATTAAATGGCTTTCATCTGTTGAGGGCTCTTGCTTCTGAATCCAGCTCCTTCAGGACTGAAAAAGAACCCATTTTAGACTGAATAATGTAACCTCTAAAGATCTCTATGTTCTCCAGGAAAGCTGAAGTGGAGTTCAGGGAGGACATGTGTGTGCACACTCATTTTGAAAGAGGCTGAACCTCTCAAACTTGTCTGTAATGTGGTTGCATGTTTAAGAACTACTGGAAATGTGACATTTCTTTCCCTCCACCCCAAGTGGCAAAATGCTTTCTTAACCACAGCAAAGAATTGGACTCAAGTGGGGAGAAAACTGATGACAAAGTCATCGAAGTCTGGGATTTTTTTTTTCTTTGCTGTATAATTCAGTAGAGTACAGGTCAGGCTGGACAATTTCTATTTGTATTTTTTATTTCAATATGTTTCTATTCTTAATCCTTCTATTTTACCCTTGTTGTTGCAAGTGTATCTGCTATTAACAGAACTTCTGTTTTGTTCCATGTTTTATCTCCCTCCAGCCAGTCCAACCTCTCTGTGCTCCCTGAGAAGCGCCTTCCATTGCCTTTTTTCTTGTGTAACTCTTCCTCTTTCTATTTTAAATAATACAAGTGGTTTGAAAACTTACTCAGGAAGGAAGGGCTGGTGCTTTTTTTTTGTGTGTTTATTGCTTAAAGTCCGAGTTTTTAGTATCTGGTCATAATGTGAGTCTGCAGGCATGGTTTGGACACCCACCTATGGGTGATGTGATCCATGGGTGGGCTCGTTCTGGTTTTGTTGTTCTTGTTTGTTCTTGTTTGGCCCAGACAGGGTAATCCCCATAATTCCCAGTTTTCCTTCAGCTGAAGGTGTTTTCTGGGCTCCTTGTTGGAGGAGGTTTGCAGGAGCAGGGCTGGGGTTGCAGCTCCTCTGGTGGCTCTGTTTCCATCAGCCTTTCATCCTTCTCTGCCATCAAACACATCCTCACTCTGCACAAAAACGACACCTTCTGCAAACAGATTTAGGAAGTGGTGTTTTATGGTGCTGTGAGTTCAAACAGGGCATTTCTAGCAGCTGCACACACTCCTGGCAGGGGCAGGCTGCAGGAAAAATGCTGTGGTGGCTTCACATGCTTTTAAAATCTAATGCTAAGATCCCTTTTGTGTTCAGTTGTCAGCTAGGTCAAAAATAGCCAAGTATTCACTCCCCTGTGATTGGACTTGTGAGCAAAAAAAAGTATTTTTAACAGAGAACATAGTTTGGTGAGCTTGTATGCACAAAAAAAAAAAAAAAAGGAACCAAAAGGTTGGAATAAAAAAATAGTTCTTGCAGAAGACCTGTTACGTACTAAAAAAAAAAAGAAAGCTGAAGGGTTTAAACAACCTATGTATTTATTAACCTCTTAATGGTTCACAGGTTCAGTGGTTCTTTTCTCTTAGCAAACTGTTTTATTTCACTTTTAGCTTTCACTACAGCTCCATAAGAGGCAAATAAAAGTAATATTGGGACATGGTATGGAATGTGAATAAAGGAATTCGTGTGATCTCCCATGGACTCAGTGAAGACTTAAAGATGAGTTAAAATCATTCTACTTTGTGGTAGAAATACTAAATGTATTAAGGTCACTTGTGATTTCTGACTTAGAAATTTGTGGAGGGTGTAGAAGCCTTTAGTTTGTTGGGGATTTTTTTTCCCCAAAAGATGGATCACCATTTCCAAGTGCAGACATGCTGCAGACTGTTGTATCTAATTTTATCTTAATTCTGATTCTCAGGAGAGCTCTTGGACTGTAATAAAACAGAGGTTGTGAGGCACAACCTACCAACTGGCTGCAAACCCTCCACTGTTTCCAGAAACGTGGGAAAGTCTTCTGGATTTCTATGCAGGGAACATCTGTGGGAACAGCTGGTTTTTGGCAGTGCTGGGGATCTCAGCAGCCCTGGGAGAGCCTGGCTCCTGCACCCAGAGGAGACCCAGAAACCTCAGGGCTGGGAAGATGTTGGCTTCCTCTGTCAGAAGCTGCTCTTTGCAGGGTGTAGTGGTTTGGGCACTTTGGAATTGTTGGTTCCCTTGGGTTTGGGGTTTCTTTGTGCTCCAGGCTTGCAGCTCTCAGGGTCAGCTGGAGGAGATGCCTCCATGTGCTGCCACGTCCACCTCTTTGAGCTCTTCTGTGCTGGTTGACAAGTAATGGCTTTTTTTCTGAGAATGAAATGTGTTCTTTTTGTTTCCCAGTGGGTTTTACCAGTTGTTTCTCACTAGCCCTGCATGCTTTATTTCTCAGAAGAGATAATGAATTTAAGTTCTGTTTTCCTATTCTGTGTACCAGGGCACATGTCTGATGGATCTAATTAGGCTAATACAAAACTCTCCAGATTTCCAAATCCTGTTTCATTAAGGAAATGGTATTTGAAGTCATATTTTTATTGGCTGAATTGTACTGGAAGACATAGTGGGTATGTGTTGAAGGAGAACACAAGGAGAATTCAGTGTGACTAAAACTGTTTCTTGCTGTTCAAAAGCATCTGGAAAGGAAAGCATTGCCAGTCACCAAGGGCAGGGTTTCTCTGCTTGTAATATGTAATTGGAATATGTTCTATATACATATTGTATGTGACATTATGTCATATAATTGTAACATGACATACTGTCCATAAGCTGTGCTTTTCAGGAGGGGAAAGAAAAAGTAAGTTTTATCAAAACACAAAATACGTAATGTGAGGAAATTTTTAATATGCAGTGGTGTTGTCTTACAGACTCTAGTTTTGAAATAGGCTTTTCTTGCTTAGACATTTAAGTGAATAGTCACAGTAAAGTTAATTTGCATTTTGCACTGGCACAGAACAGCTGTGATTCTATACATTCTCAAGAGGACTTTTCTGCTTTTTGTTAGTTGAAGATTTTTATGTTGAAACGGTAAATTACTCGTGATTACCAACAAAAACTGAAATTAGCTGAGAGTATAAAGTCTCTATAACATAATGATGTGTCACTAACAGTACAGTGACTGAAGATATGGCAATTATCCTGCACTTTAAGGTCTGTCTGGGCTAAGTAATTGGCATTAATAAGATGTGTCACTCTTAGAACCAATGCTGACAGTGATTCAGCTCTCACAGCAGATGGATAAAACAGGTTTCAATACCTTTAAGTTCTGAGAGTTTTCTAGTTAGGATGCTAAACTGTGCATGTGCTGTTTATTCCAGCAGTGGAACAATCTTCACTTGGCAGTCAGAGCTGAACAGCAGCTGGCCACTGTCCTGGTGGTGATAAATGCTCATCTGGAGCTCCTGGGCTTCAATAGCATCACAGGGAGGCTTATAATCTGATATATTTTATCTGTCTCTGGTTATAAGCACAGAAGAACCACTTGTGCTCTTCTTAAACTTAAATCAATCCTTAGGAATACCAATCAGATGTATTCACTGTAATTAGATAATCAATGTAATAAATGAGCATTGTTAAAAGTAATAGAAAGAACTTGGTAATCCTATGCAGAATATGACTGGAAATATAATTTTTTGCCAAGGTGAAATAAAACATTTCCCCAAGTTAAAAAAAATTCTGGACTGAAGCCCTTCTTATAAGCAATGCAGTAGAACTACATTTATTTAAAGAATGAATTGTGTAAATGTTCATGCAACAAGAGACCGAGAAGATCAGCAAAGACTTTAAATATTCTCTCATTTTTTGTCCACAGTGAAATGTTTCCAAGTTAAGATGAAAAAGAATACTAAAATGAGTTACTGTTCTCATGTGACTTGAAAACCATTAGAGCTGGTGGGATTTGTTGAGGAATTTCAAAGAAAATATATCTCCATTAATTAAAATCTTCATGCAGCTGTAGCAAAATATAACTCATGGATTGTTTGTACCCACTTCCAGTTAACTTTTTTAAAGGAATTTTTTAGCAGTAGTCACATTTCCAAGAAGAGAGAGATTCTAGTCTGAATGATGGATTACAAGGCTATGTTATTTCAGTATTTTGATAAATACTCCACCAAAATACAGTATGATTGTTACCTTTTGGGTTCTTGGCTGTGTGCAGTAAATTTCTTTTATGTGTAGAGTATAAACTATCCCTGTTGTGTGTACATGTGCACATGTGTGTAGGAGGGAGGTATAAATGATGGCTAATTATCATACTTGGTTTCCTTCCTCTGGTTTTATGTGGGACTCTTTTGGTAGCAAACCTATACCAGGGTGTTTATAACACATAAAGGTGCAGAGTTTTTAAATGTGGCTCACACCACACTGTGATTAATTGTCAATCTCTTGGTGATCTTTACCAAATAGCCAGGTTGAACAGTCCTGTATATGCTCTAGTAACATTGTTTTGTGTTCCTTATGCTTATAATTTCAAGTTTGGTCATAAGCTTCTTTGTCTGGATACACTTCAAAGTCAGATTTATATCACGTGTCAAGCACAATAAGGAACTTTGTGTCTGCAGTTTTTTATCAGCTTGGAAGGGCACTGCCAGAAAATTTGTTGCATCTTGCAAAAAGGGTTGTTGTGAAGAGGGCGAGGTTAAAAAAAAATTCCAGAGGATTGCAAATGTGAAATGGTTGAAGGTTATGAAATCAAGCCTAGAAAAGGGGTACCTGGTGTCACCATGAGCCTGCCTTAGGTTCACATTTAGCACAGGTGAGCTGTTTTGCCATGGCACCTTTGCTTCACTCTGTGCAGAGGACACAGTTTGTGTTCCTGGTTTCTGCACAGGAATAAAACAGAGGGCAATTTTCTGCACAGCTGAGCTGAGAAGAAAGACAGCATCTGAACTTGATCCTGACAGGGCTTGCATAAGGTGCTGGGGTCTGTGCTTGTACTCCTCCAGCAGAGCAGGAGTATAAAATGATGTGAAAAATATTAAAGTAGAAAATACTCCACACTGCTGTTAGTAGGCAGTGTAAGACATGGCTGCAGGAAAGGACTGTAAGTCTGAATAGCTTTTCTTCTGGAAATGGAAAGAAGTGCTGTTTTCACTTCCAGCATAATGAGTTAGTACAGGATAATTATCTCTTAAGTTAAATATTTTTGATATAAAGCAAGCAGTATGTCCCAATATGTCAAATGCCCTATAGAAAAGCCAGAATGGTGCACCAGGCAGCTCAGATTTTATAATAAAATCACAGATGCTCCTATTAAGCTGGAGCCTTAATACATCCCAGGGTTTACTGGTAGTGTTGATTGCCATTTCTTTTCTCCATCACATAACAGATGGCAGCTGATATATTGTGAAAGCAAAGCAAGGCAGCTCATCCCTTGCAAAAAAACCTCTACAGACACCTCAGTGTTTAGATAAGCACTGCCCAGTTTGGCAGATTTTGCAGACAGACCATGAGAGGTGCACAGGGTGTATGTCCAGCCCAAAGCCCCCTGATGTCCCACCCCTGCCTGCAGGAACCAGGCTGCTGTCCCCAAACGCCTGGAGAGCAGCACCATGTCAAGGGAGATTAAATCAAGGCAAATCCCAAGGATTTGCACTTCACCTTGCTGTGCTCCCTGTCAGCCTGTGCTTGGAGGTGTTGTGTTCATTTTGGAGAAGCTGCACCCATTTTGTGTGAAAATGAAGCAAAAGCATCTGCTTGAAGTGACGATGGGGAAACTCGACCGCAGTTTCCTCTTTCCACCTCCCATCCTCCCTTCCTGGCCATATACAGCAGCAGCTAGGCAATGTAAATGCAAGGCTGTGGGTTTATCAGTGTTGAAAAAATAGATGGAAAAACTGGATATCTATATAAAAAGGGTTTTTTAGGAATAAGAATAATTTCTGTCGCTGCACAAGGAGGAGTAAATGACCCGTTCCACTCCGTTGCAAAATACAAATAAAGCCAGACAAAGTCCACCAATGCTCTAAAAGAAGCTGCAGGTGCATTGTTAAGCCTTTTTGGGCCTTATGGATAGAATAAGACAGGTGAAGAAATGCAGTTGCATTTTGCATTTTGACTCTCCCTTGAAGGACTCGTGCTCTTGCTGCTGCAGCCCCAGCTTTACTGGTGCAGCATTTACCAGTTTTGCTTCCTTGTGCGTGGTGTGGAAGTGGCAGAGGAAGCTGTGGATGTTGCAATGAGCTGGGCTGTCCCTTCTCTTGCTGCAGCCCAGGAGCACACCTTGTTTGTGCCAGCATTGCTGTTTGCTGGCCCAGCAGAGCAGTGCCAGACCTGACACAGTATTTGTAGCATTGTCCCTTTGGGAATGCCTGTGGCACAGTGGGGAAAGGGCCAGGACAGAGGGAGCATCACACAATCACTGCGCTGGGAGAGACCTTCCAGACTGAGTCCAGCCCAGCCCCAAGAGCTCAGCTAAACCCTGGCACCCAGTGCCACATCCAGGCTTTGTTAAACACACCCAGGGATGGGGACTGCACCACCTCCCCGGGCAGAACATTCCAGAACTTGATCACTCTTTCTGTGAAAAACTTCTTCCTAACGTCCAGCCTGTGTTTCCCTTGGTGCAGCTTGAGCCTGAGCTGGAGAAGCCTCCTTGTGTCCCATACCAGGGCTGAATTCCCAAAGATGCTCCCAGCTCATTGCTGGAGCCAGCCCATTCCCTTCCAGCTGCTGTGGGGCAGGAATCTGGGATAAGTGGTAGGCACTTGCAAATTGGGTTGTAATGAAAGGTCTCAGGTGTTCTGCATAACCTGGTTTGTTTGTACAACCCCTTTAAGATACAGTATTTGTCAAACCCTAAAGATGTGACCTTTAAGTCCTTAGTTAAGCAAGCTTCTCCCTTTTGCTCCCTTTATTTTCCTGCAGTCGATTGCTTCAGCAGACATGGATTTGAATCAGCTGGAAGCTTTCCTCACTGCCCAAACCAAAAAACAAGGTGGCATCACATCAGATCAGGCTGCAGTCATTGCAAAATTTTGGAAGAACCACCGGGCTGAAATCCATGAGAGCCTGATCAGTCAGAGCCGCTGGGATAACGCCTTGAAGAACATCAGCTGGAGAGTGGACCTGAAGTCACAGCTGAGGCACACTGACCAGATCAACACTCCTGTGGCAATAGTTGAAATGGAGCTGGGCAAAAATGGGCAGGTAAGCTTCTTTTTTGTGAAATGTATAAACCTGATGTAGCTACACATGCACTGAAGTGTATTGAATTCACTGCATCCACATCAAGCCAGTTGGTTTGTACCACTGCCCCTGTAAAGGACTTGAAATTGGGGTCCATCTTTGGATACAAAGAAACATTCTGGGTGGTGAATGCAATTTTTTCCTTTTTTTTTCTTCATATCTTCATATGTGTATTGACAGCTCTCTTTACATTAAGCTTGAAAAATCAGAGGATGTAGAGATCAAACATCATCTTACAATTCCATTTGTATACCATGCACTGCAAATTCAATTAGTCTTTTTTTCTTTTAATTCAACACTAAAATTAGTTAAAATATGCAAAGTAGGAGTTGAAAAAGAGCAAAGTTCACAAATTGCATTTTAGAACAAATGAGGGGAAAGACTCCTCTTTATTTTATGTAGCAGCCATTCTTATGTTAGAAGTACATCCTTATTACTTGTCACATTATGCAATCTGGCCTTATCTGCCTGAAAGATATCTCTGTATATATAGCTCTATCAGTGCTGAACATTGTCTTCCTTTTTTATCTTTATAGTCCATAGGAATGTACAGCTAAAGGCACAGCTTCCCATCTTCACATTTACTGCTGTTTCCTAACAGGAAGTGTGTTTCACTTTGGTATCTTTTCTCTCTGCAATTTTCAACATTTCAAAACCTCATTTCTTAGCAGTAGCTACTGCAAATCATGAGCTGATTTGGGCATTTTGATGTTAATAGTTGACATTTAGCAAGGTTCTTTGTATTTCATAGTATTTTATTGGCAAGAGTGCCTGGATTAGGAATACCTCAATCCACAGATACGTGCACACCTCTGGAATATATGTGTGCATTGGAATGACTGAATTGCAGCTGTGTGGCTAAGCCAAGACCAGGATGAACAATTCCAGAGACAGGAGGTATTGTGGGAGTCACTCTGTTAATTCACTTTTCTTTGCAGTCAGTGGGAGCTGATCCTCCCTGAGCCTTCCACCCTTGGATCCCTGCAGTGACCAGTGTGGCTTCAGGTTTTCTCCTAACCTCAAAGAAGTGGAGTTTTCTGCTCAGGAGATTGAAAACCATTGTGTTCTATTAGTAGCAAATGGAAAAAAAGGTTGCTTTGAATGAAAAGGTTACAGGGAGAACATTATAATGAGTACATCGAGTACATTAGTAAGCAAATGGGAGAAATACCTACATTCACTAAGAAATGCATCCTTAATTCAGAATTGCTGTTGTGTTCCATAAGGGGATTATGTAGTTAGTGACTCCTGTTTTGGAACTGTTTCTTCCCCCAGTAATGGATTTTTACAGTAGTATCAAGCAGCAAGGACATTTATATTTCTTTCACCCTCTGCAGAGAGAGTCAGGGGATGGAGGAAGAATGCACATTTCTGAGACACTGTAATGTCTCTTACCAAAGAGCCCCACAACAAAATCCAAATTAATTATTTTAGCAATGCCCCTTCATGCTGCAAAGGGAAATGCTTGTGTAAATGCATTTTTGGATCTGCCATCAAACAGAGTTTTGCCTCCTTCCCTGAGGATACCAGTGAGCTGTGGCAAGCCTGACACTTGGTGTGAGTTAAACTGGTCCTTAGTGAAACAACCATGGAGTAATCAGCACTGTCACCACTTGAGTCAATGTGCATTTATTCTGAGGAGCTCTGGGTTCACATTGCCTTTAGCTGTGGATTGAATAAGTTCTCTGCTGTAAATCTGTGTGTTGAGGCACTCTGCATCAGGCTGTATGATCCTGTCATGGGATGGATCCACAGGGATTTGGGGACCTCCTGGAAAGATTGGTCACAGACTCCTGCTGGAGGTAGAATGAGTTGTTGCACACTGGATCCAGCCCACTAACTTGAAACTGTCATGTTTTATACCTTTTATAAGTATTTTTACTTTATTGTTAGCACATCTCTTCTAAATATCAAGTTTTGTAGCACATCAAATACACATATACTGGTATAAGTTTAGCAGAGAACATATCATTTAACAGTTGTCAGCCATGGATGGGATTTGATAAATAATGAAGGTCTGGCTTTGAAGAAGAAAGCTGGATGATGATTCAGGAGTAAATTATTCACAACAGACTGTTTTCATTTAGACACATGATAACAGGGGAATATCCAAATGCATTGATATGTAATGAACTGACATGAATATTTCATGGTTCAACAGAAGCAAAGAAATGCTCTGTAGAAAATGCACCTTTCCAGAAGTCACTCTGATTCTTCTCAGAATCTCTGGGCTGGATTTAGATCTCTGCCCAGCAGAAGGCCAGGCAGGAGCATCTGCTCCTCCTGCTTCAATAAATCACTTTGCTTCCTGCTTGCCTTCTCTGAGTTTTAGTCAGCTCTGCCATGAGGGGAAGACTCTGTGTGTGAAACCTGATGTGCTTGGGAGTGGGGAGTTGGAAGTGACTGGTTCATAAATGCCACTAGACCAAGTTTATGGGAATTTTGTAAATGTTTTCTGCCTGGAGGGAGGTGATTCTGGGTTTGGGGATCCATCACAACTTGCATGCATTAATTCTTGCTAGCCTTGCCATTACTGATAAGAGAAAAAAATGAACCTTTTTCCCTAAGTGCTCTTAAAAACACTTCTAATGAGGAAGATTTGAAAATACCATGCTCTGAACTTTGAAAAATTTGATTCAGGATCTGCAAATTGGAGTTTGAACTCTTCTTCAGTAAAGATTCTACAGCACATTAAAAGTTTCCTTTATGCTGGTGTTGTAGTCTTCACAGATCCTGGAGGATCTATATTAAGATTAAAGGCAGATGAACATGCTAGCCATCAGCTTTGAAAGCCCATTTTCTTTAACAATATGACTAAAAATAAAATGATAAAGCAGTTGCACTTCAGCCTGCATTTGCCTTCATCTTGTGATATTTAGTGCTGGTTCATTTTTTTCCATTTGAATAGCCCATCTTTTCTTTGACACAATGGTTTTACCCTCTTGGGTTTTTTATCTACCTTGCTGGCTTTCTCTTAAAACATCTGTAGCTACCTGTCCCCTTCTTCATGTCCTTTTTTATCTCCTTCTCCCTCTCTGAGCATGTCTGTAAAGGTCTTTTGACATGAAATTTCAGCCAGACATGAATCTGCCAGGAGAGAGAGCAGAGTGAGCTGGAGCATCCTCCTCCTCCTCCTCTTCCTCCTCTTCCTCGTGCCCTTCCTGCCCCTCTGCAGCACATGCTGGGCAGCCACTGCACATTTCAGTCCCAGGTTTATACCTGACCTTGCCACTGACAGAAAATTAATGCATTGGTTTTGCATCATGGCCTGGCACTGAGGTTGTATTTAAACTTGTTTTCTGGGATTTGTCATGTTATTTTCCTCACAAGATGTGCCTCTCCCCTGGGGCTGTGTTCTTCCTGTGGGCTGATTTGCCAATTAGTTTTACTTTCTTTATATAAATACACAGCATTCTCTATTTTGCAGTTTAATGTCTGAGACTGATCAGGTACTACAGATTAGCTGAGAATTTGTTCTTGGCTTTTTTGCTTTAACTTATTTACAGAATGGGTATTTCCACATACATTTCTTTTCAGTGTTTAAGATGCCAGTAATCCATGTAATATCAGTTCTGTTGGGGCTTTGTTGGATCTTAAATCATGTTTTATGATCAAATAGTATTTTCTGCCCTGGTTTAACATGAAGCTGGGATTCACCTGCAGGATTCTTCCCAGGAAGACCTGAGATAATCACATCAGGATTATGGATTAAAGGGTTTTTTCCCCAAAACATTGTATCTCTCTTCTCTTGCCTTTTCTAAAAGCACTTACCTGACAGAGGAGTCATAAAAGTTAATGATACACAGTAAGTAAATACCACAGTGCAGCAAATACCAGGAGCTACAAACAAGGTAAGAAATTAGGATAATTTCTTTCAAAATAAAGGCCAAACAGCAGCCTTTCATTCCATATCCTTTCCCTGATCTGAAATCACCAGGGATGTGTATCTTCACAAAAAACAAGTGTTTTTCTTTAAAGAACAGACAAGCATTAGGAACAGACTTTTGTGTGAAAGTCTAATATTTGATACTCATGATTATATTTTGATTATCACTTTAAACTCTCCCCAGTGGGCTAAAATACTTTCTGATGGAAGGACTTGCCAGGTGAAGTGCATCTGTGCCAGTGCAACAGCACAAATGATGCTGAAAAATCAGGAAATGTCAGCTGGCAGTTTACCTGCTGCCTGCTGGTGGCTGGGTCCAGACCCTGGTAATTCAGAGAAAATAATACCACTAATAGTAATTCAGGTAATAATTCTATTAGTTCATGTGTGGAAAGAGTTCATAAGGAGTACAGACAACTGTCATGTGCTCTATGTAGGAGATAAAGTGCTACCAGTATTTTGAAGGTCTGGAGCTTGACATTTCATCCAGTTTTAATTGTAATGACTATAAAGGTTTAATTAATGTTTTGGGAAGGAGCAAAGTAGGTCTCAAAGTAAAATCTTCTGGGAGATTAATTTTTCTTCTGACTTGTTAATTATGTCCATGCTGCACAAATTTAAGCTGAAATTTCTATCATCTGTGCTATAAACAAATTATGTTTATTTTTAGCATTCACACATGGGTGTGCTTTCACTGTGTAATAAAAAAATCTTAGAATTTATCTTCTATAAAACTCATTCCCTAGCAGGGACTGAACGCTGCTGAGGATGTGGTGGTGTTTAGTGCATTTTTCTAAGCCATTTTCCTCTTGGCTTTTGTCAGCTGCAGTTATCCCCAGCCATGGTGTTGCTGCTGCAGAGGGGTCAGACCAAGAGAGCATCAGGAGCACACTCATGGTGAAAAGCAGCTCCAGGTGCCCAAACCAAAATAAGGCCAGCTGGGCCTGTAAAGAGGAAGAAAAAGCAACCACCAAACCATTTTTCCTTTCCAGCCATAATCTGTCTTAATCTTTGTAGCTTTTAACATCATCAGAAACCATGTTCCCATGGAAAATGAGAAAGCATTTAGAAGCCAAATTAATCAACTTAACTCCAATGGGCTTAATATTTTTAGGTGATTAAAATGGTGGGATCTGATAAGTAGAAGTCAGTTGGAAAAAAATCACCTTTGTGTCCAAGGCGAATGTCATCGTTTGAGCTTTTGTTCACCTTGGAAATTTATGAGCTGGAGGGAGCAGTTGCATAAGGGCAGTACAGTGCAAAAGCAAATAAAAAATGGAGAGGGCAGCAGGTCAGTCAGCACAGAGGAAGCAAACTCAGTTGGCTGGCTTAACTCAGTTATTTACTTAACCCTCTGCATGGTACTCTCTGTAGTCCTTTGCTTCGACAGGTCAATTTTTGTCACCTTCTAGGAGTGGAGAGAAACTTGGGGAACAAGAAGAGAATTTTGTGATTTGTGGTTCTTGGGATGTGGAAGTGTGATGAGTATGTTGAGGAGATAAGAGCATTAAATGGAGGTATTAAATAACTGTCTGACTCCAAGTGTCACTTTTCCACTGGGTATATTTGACAGTGTTTTTTATCTCATGTATACATCCTATAAAAAGCAAGGATATTCTGTGATCAGTAGTGCTGGCAGTTTCCATGCTGGTTTATTTGTGCCCTGTATGTGTGGATGTGCACACATATTCATGTATTCCCTGCCTTTACTCTGGAACTGGATTTGCTGAAGTAACTAAGTAGAATAAGTTAACTGAGATATAATATTTTTGCTTGTAGCTGAGCTCAGGGTATTACAGGGGAAATTCTGCATTTATTGAAGGTGAGCTGTATGAAGCTACCAGTGATGCCTCTTTACTGCCTTTCATCTGCCTAAATTCAGATTCAGTCTTGGACTGTTGAAATTGAGAGCTCTGCCTTGCCTTGAAAAAAATGCTTGTTGGAAGAGCCACCATTTTCAATTCCAGCTAGTGATCTCTTGAACAGAAATGAAGCAGCTCTCCTTGAATGCTGAGGATAACTTCTCTGAAGTGCCAGCTTTTCTTCCAGGAATGGAGTAGGAATAGAAAATGAGAGACACAGCTGTTGGATGAGTTTTGTATTGTAGAGTTCATCTGGAGAAGGGTGGGAAAGGTACCTGATATGGAAATGATCTAAAAGGATATCTGGAGGTGGGAATCCTGATCCTTTAGCAGCATTGATATTCTTTGTTTCCAGAAAGTTTCTCAGCTATGTGGATTTGTGGCAGCAGGAATGAGGAACAGGATTGAAATACAGGTCCTGTTCCTTGCCTGGTTATTTTGTCTAGTGTTAGTGGGAAGTGTGGCCTTGGCTGAGTTGCCTGAAGTGATCCTGTAAGTCTGGGAACAGCAGCAGAGTCCTGACTTACTCACAGCTTTAACAAATAAACTCATTTATTGTTCAGAGGGGGTTGTTTCATTCAATGGTTACAAGAAGTTGGTTGGTGCTGACAATTTTGTCCTCAAAATAACTTTCTCTGTTTCCTTGCGTGCATCTGGTCCAATTTCTTTTTATCTTTTTGCCTGTTCTGAAAATACTTGCTGAGGCAGTGGAGTGAAGCAAAAGTTCCCCTGCTTTTCTCTGAAATGAGAAGGTTGGGAGGAGATCACTGCCAAGTGCTTTTGGTTAAGACATCATTGTCCTATATACTACTTGAGGAAATTACTACTTTGAACATAATTCCTGGAGCAAATCCTCTTCATTTAGAAAGTGATTCTAACTTACAGAAGACACAAGACAGTCCTTTGATTAAGAAACCTCTTGCAGCTGTAATTTTGCATAGACCTTGACACAAGGGTTTTTTTTTCAGTACTCCTTTCAAATTATCAGTTGCAAAACTCCACAGAGATAATCAGACATGCAAATCTTCAATATATTTTTAGTTCAACTCACTGATGTATCTTCATTAATATGTTAATATGACAAGGAAAGCATAATTTAAATTGCATATCCTTAATTTGGTTAATAAATGCTTGAAATACAGTCCCAATTTTAGGAGTAGCCATACTTGATACCTATTTTTCAGTTGTTGGGTTTTTTTTCCCTTTTAAATCACAAGAAGAGTATAAAACCTTTTGTTTTATGTACAGAAATAACTTTGTGGTGCTTTTTACCCTGACCATGCACAGCCAAAGGACCTCTATGCTGAGAGTCAGTGCTCCTTGTACACATTGTCACATTCCTAATGATTGAATTGTAAAAAACTGCATCAGTGGAGACCTAGTGAGGATTGTGGTGTTGCAATTTGAGTTTCCAGACTGCATTAGGTGGAGTTAGATAGGCAGGTAGAAGATGAAAAGAGCCAAGTTTCTTCGTGTTCAAATATGGCCAAGCTCCACCAATGCAAATCAGGGATGTGCTTGCCCTGTATTTAATTTGCAGTGGCCTAACTAAATGAGATACAAATTACTGCTGGAATTAGAATTAGACAGCTTCTGAATCTTGGTTGAACATGCAAAGCTGCTATAATATCCAGATTTTTTTAAACCCCTGAAGTGGTATTTGAATGCTTGCAGGCAATAAACTTTTCAGTCAATTGATTCCATTTCTGTTGAATCGCCCTCAAAAGTGAAGCTGAGCTTTAAGGACTATTAAAAAATTTCATTCCATTTAACCTGTAAATATGCCACAGGCCTTGAGAAAATGAGTTTGATAATTGCTTTTTTTTTTTTCCTTTGAAAGACTTCAGCCTGGAAGGCAGCATGTGAAAAGGACTCAGCACTGAGGAGAGTCTCCAACATGTGCAGTTAGATCCAGTTCCACAGGACTTCCCTGGCCTGAAGTGATGAGGTGTGACAGGTCAGGAGTGCAGTGCATCACGGACGGGACCAGTAACCCCTCTCAGAAAATCCCATTTCTGCTCCAAGCACTCGTTCTGAGTTAATGGTAAAGTGCCTGCTTTTACAGAAATGGAGCTCTGGTGTTTCCCAGGAAATACCACCCTGATGCTCCCAGACAGCTGAGAAGTGCAACTGTCTGGAGAAAGCTCAAGTCTGAGCAAATTTAATTAGACTGGAACCTGCTCCTGCCTACAAATATCTTGATTATAGGAAGAGAACAAACACACCACTGGACAGAAGTGGCTTTTGTGACGTGAAGAAGAGGTGTTGATCCACTGCTCCAGGATGCTCTCTGTGTCTGCATCCTGCTGGCCACCCAGAGAGGAGATGGAGAAACCTTGAGAGGGTTGAAACCCAAGGCTCCTTGAGGGGATGATAAATCTGTCTGCCTTGGACTCTTCCCTCAAGGGATGTGGACTCTAAAGGAAAGTGAGAATTACCAGGTCAGCTACAGGAGCCTAAGGCTTGGTGGGATAGAGCCCACCCTCTGTCTGAGCTGCCTAGTGATGGATGTAGCTTGACAGCTCCTCTCAAATGAGTGGTAGGTAAAACCTTGTCACTTTATTCAGCCCTGGGCAGTGGAGGCAAGCTGCCTCAGCCTTTTTTAGGAAGCAAAAGCAGAAAAAAAATGCAGCACCTCCCATGACACTGTGGGAAGTGTAGTTGAGTGAATGTCATTAAACTGTCAGCCAAAGAAGTGCTGGGTGAGAGACCTGTATTTGCATTAAATCAAACCTCGTGGGCTAAAAATTAATGCTAGTTATAAATGAAATGATAAATAAAACCTCTTTAAATGTGAGTTTCCTTTTTTAAAGTCATATTGAACATGCAGTGAGTTTACTGAGCAGAAGCACTTAGAGGTTTAAGCCCACCAAATGCTTTGCATGACAATTAACAGCATGGATAAGCTGTGATCCAGGAGCACTGAGACATGTCATGGTCTGGATATGAGGTGTGACTGAGCCACTCTTTCCTCTGCAAGCACACCAAGTGAAGCTGGGTGGGTGCTGAGGGAGAAGAAAGACAAAAGCTGCAGCTGAGAGCAAGGGTTTGGGACATGATGGACAAATGGATTTGTTTCAGGGCCTGGAAGCTGCTCTCTGGGGAAAGAGGCAGTGAAGAAAAGAAGAGGCTTGTTTTTCCAGGCACAGAGCTTGGAGATCAGGACTGTTCTCCAGAGCTGCTGGAGGAGAACTCAGTGTGAGGGACTTGGGTGTTTGATGGTGCTGCCACATCCCAGTGGCCTCTGGGTTGTCTGGGGGATGCTGGCTTGCCATATCCTTGTGCAGAAGCTCCTGGTTAGAAAACTGTGCTCAGCAAACCTTTGTGTTTTATCCTAAACCATCAGCTTTTGCTCTGAGCAGGAAAAGAGCATTGGGTGTTGCTGTTCTCCAGCATCACTTTTTGGAAGAGGATTTTTGGAAGGGGCTGTGAGAGGTGGGAGATGCTGTGCTCCAAGGCTGGTCCTTCCTTCTGCCCCTGGTTTGACATGACACCGTGTAGAGGTCTCCACCAGCTCTTGTGGCTCCCAGGAGAGATTCCAGCTCCGTGTCTGTCAGGGGGCAGGGCTTTCTGCTGCAGACAGGAGTTGTCACCATTCCTCTCCCGTTTTTCCCTCACCTCCCCGTCTGGCAGCATTCCGGCTCCTCCACGCCCTCCTTTCTTCCCTGCCCTTTGCTTGGCTCTGCTCGTGTGTTTGTTTTCTCTCCCACACTGACTCTGTTTCATTCACTGCCCAGAATAATAAGAGGTTTGTTGAAAGGGTGCTGCTAAGTAATTGGTTTTCTTCATTCATTCTCTCTTTGTTTAATGTTTGTTTTCGCTGTGCTTTGAATACAGAATTATTAATTTTGTCGTAGTTTGTTTCAATAGTATTTATTGTTGTGGAGGCTCCTACACAACCCCCCTTACTGCCATAAAAATTCATAAATTAATACTTATAATCAGTTATGATGGTATTTTAATTCCCATTTCAAGGATGCAGTCTGAAGGCAGAGAACACAAACGAGGATTTCCATTAATTCTGGTGGCTGGTGTGAAAAACCCTCAACCCAAGTTCCCAGAGTGCAGAGCCTCTGTGGTACTGCCAGGGTACATTTGTGACAGTGCAGCCATGGCATTGATGGACATCAGTCCTGCAGAGCAATCCCCAGGCACCTCTGAGTAAGGCTGGAAAAAACATGGAACACACAGTGAGTTATCACCTGGACAAATGTTGGCTTGGCCCTCCTGTAGGCAAAGAAGTTTATTCAATGGATCTGTGCATTATAATGGCAGAACACTCATGATATCTATAAGCCACTGAAGAAAATGTTGGTGGGATTTTTTTTCAGCCAGAGAAAATCTGAGATGGAGGTATATTGGAGCAGATTATTAATATCCTTCCCATCCAAAATCTGGGAAATGGCTTTTAGTGCTTCTCTTTCCTTTCCCTGTAGTTAGAGCCTATGTCAAATGCTGCCTTTTATCTGAAGTGGTTTCCCCAGAGACCTGTGCTCCATGACAGTTCCAGGTATTATTCAGCCTCTGTCCTCTGAACATCTTGCTTTTTCCAAATTATCAAGTGTGAAGCAGTAACATAGTAAAATGTAGTAATTTGTTTATATTGCATGCAGTCTAATCAATAAGGGCAATCACTCTCAGGCTTTGCTAAAGGAGCAAATCATGGCTTGGAGTGCAGCAGGTCCTGAGCTGCAGGTGTCACCCCTGGCAGCAGCACTGCCTGCCTTGTGTGTGTGAGGCCCCTTTTCTCTCTTATCTTTCCCTGCTGGTTCTGCTTTCATTTCTTCCCCTTCTCTTTTCCCTCCTGTATTTCTGTGCTGGTTCTGCTTTCATTTCTTCTCCCTCTCTTTTCCCTCCTGTATTTCTCTGCTGGTTCTACTTTCATTTCTTCTCCCTCTCTTTTCCCTCCTGTATTTCTCTGCTGGTTCTGCTTTCATTTCTTCTCCCTCTCTTTTCCCTCCTGTATTTCTCTGCTGGTTCTGCTTTCATTTCTTCTCCCTCTCTTTTCCCTCCTGTATTTCTCTGCTGGCTCTGCTTTCATTTCTCCTGCCTCTCCTCTTTTCCCTTCTGCCCCTCAGGCTGCTGTTCTGCCTCTTCCCTCCATCTTTTTGTTCCCTTGGCTTCCTCCTCACTCCTGAACTTGGCTCCTTGTTTTGTATCAGCAGAGCTGCTGGGTTTTTTGAATAGATTCTTATGGTTGTGTGTGGTTTGGTGTTTGGTTGTTTTGTTTTTTTTAAAGCAGTGTATGAAATCTTCACTTGAAATTTTATGTGATATTCCTTGTCCAAAATTCTGTGGATTTAGCGAACAGAGCTTTAAAAACAAGGATGGAATACAGAAGAATGACTTGGCACCTGCATCTTCTAATATATTTGAAGTAATGAGCTTTCTGTGGTTTGTTTGTGCAGCTAAGCTGTAAAATTTTGTTCACAGCCATGACTATGCCAGGAACCAGCTTTGCTAGCTGAGGTGCACGTGAAGACAAACAAGGCTTATTACCCTGGAGAATTGATTAGAATTGGGCAGAGGGCAGCTGGAAAACATGCTTCACAGTATGAGCATTGTTAAAGCAAATGCCAGCATCCTTTTGACACTCAGTGGTATTTTTGATGAAGGCAAGGGTTGGGTCACCAAAGTGGATGGAACACGACTTTTTGTGCTGAAAAGGAGAACATGGAGATCTGTTACACTTGAAATTATAAAGATGTGTTTTGTCCATGGTTTCAGGCTCCTCTGTACAAGCAAACCTTTATGTCTCAGGCTTGTGTTTAGTCTTTAGACTTGGCTGGTACTAATTAGAGACAAATCAGGTGAAAAACAATGAGATGTTGAGGAAAAGATGTGGGCTTTTTTCTATTGAAGCAAAGTGCTTTACATGTACAGTCTGTATTTCTGGTTAAGCAGGAGGAGATTTTCATGTTCTGCCAGGTTATTTTTGAGTATTAAAGTAATAGCTTAAGAACCTAAACAGAAAAAACAAGGTTTTATGATGATGGGTATGTTACACCACTGAAGAAGTTGCCATCGTGGCACTGTAAGTCTGTGCTGTGCTCATGGGCTGAAAAATTCACATTTCACAAAGCCAATGGCACCTCTTCATGTGCAGCCTTCCATTTGCACAAGCAGCTGGCTAAAACAAGCTGTTGTGGCTTTTTCTGCTCTTCACTTTGTCTCCACTTCCTTCTTATCTTCTTTTCCCCTTTGAGTCACTGCCATGTGTCAGGTGCTGGTGTAGCTCACCCCCTCACTAACATGCACGCTCATGGACTTTTTTTGGAAACTTGTGTTCCAACTCCCAAGGCAGCCCCCCCTGCCAACTTGCTGTGGGTGGGTGTGCCAGGAGCAAATTATCAATTGCTGACAAGGAGAGAAATCTCCGGGGTGCAGGAGTGTTTCTTCTGAGGTTCCTTCAGGGAGAGAGAGCTGTTGACTTCTTTCTGAGGTATTTTTAGGAGGAATTTCTTCACAGAAAAGGTGATTGAGCACTGGAATGGGCTGCCCAGGGAGGTGGGCATGGCTTGGGCTCGATGGTCCCAGAGGTCTTTCCCAACCCAATCCATTCTGTCATTCTATGGGTTAATCCCATATGTGATGCTTATAAAGGATGGGCCCAATCCTCACCTTACAAAGATGCTTTTTTGTAGTGTATTTGTATATCTTCAAAGATACTGCTTCTCCTCTAGCATTTCATTTCTGATAATTCCTATATTAGGGAAATGTTTTAAGGGGAAGGGAGGGAGTACATGCTGCTTTTAAATCTCTGAATTGCTTAATAGTGTAAGCTGCATCACCCTGGAGTTGTTTCAGCCCCCAGGGACTCAACACAATCATCAGCATCACCTGTTTTTTATTTTGTGCACTTGCCTCCCCTTTCTTTTTCCACTCAAGGAAATCAGAATCTAAAAGGGAGCCTTGGAGCTTGCCTTGTTTGAAAAACCTCCAGATTTCTGGCTTGCTGTCACTGTCATCATTGAACAGCCTTGCAGTCAGGTACCATGGTGATCTTAAACACTGTCACACTGCCTGCATGTACTTGTCAAATCATTTTTGTAAGGTGCTTTTTATTGCTTTGATTCCGAGATGCTGAAACAAGAGGCATATCTAATCCCCACTACAATGTCAATGCTATTTATCTGAGAAAAACCTGAGTTTTAATGGTTTGCTTAGTGCTTGTCAGCACCTTACTGCTTTGTACTGCTGTAGCTGCCCAGGAGCAGCTTCTGACATGGGAATCTGCCTGTGTAAAAGTGCTGATCACTGAAATACAATGTGTACATTGAAATACAAATGGAGCTCTGCTTCTGGACCTGGGTTTCAAATGAACACTGGTAAGGAACTCTCTGAAAGTAGAAACACAAAAGAATATTCTCCTAACTTCCCTGGCCTTTAACTTGTTCAGGAAGCAATAATTAGCAGTCATGTTCTGGGCTTGAAACGATTTTCTGAAACGTGGCAAAGGCATTGCACCCAGAGCTCAAGGCCATGGCCACAGGTGGAAGAGCAGAACCAGCTCAGAATTGTGTTCAGACACCCCTTGTGGCACCAGGGCTGGAGAATTTCCCTTCCTTGGAATTCCAGAACCATCCATGTCCTCCTCCTTGGGGTGTCAGAGTGGTCAGCACCATGATCCAGCTGGAATTATCCAGGGAAGTACAGGGTGACAGCTGGGAGCATTTATTCCCTCTGTCCTGGGGTGGATTTTCCCCCCAAACTGCCCTAAACCAGAACACCCACCTCATGTTTGGCAGTCAGAATTGCTCCTGAAGGGATGAGTGTTGTCTCTGTAGGTTCCTGTGTGGTCAGTGGAGGGAGAGGCTTCTCCAGGAGTGGGTTCAGAGGGCAGGCTCAGCCTAACAAAGCCTGCCTTAAGCACTGCCTTAAGCTAAGGGGTTGGGGTGGATGCTCCTCACTGTGGCTCATTGCACAAATATTTGTAAAAGCCTGTTGGGTGCTCAGCCAGCACCTCCAAAAGCCTTCCTGAACCTTCCAAGTTGAGCAAAGAGAAGTTTGTGTGTGGTGCCCAGGGGTGTGTTTGCTGTCTCCTGCCTCTTTTGGGAGTCACACTGTTCAATCTTTTAGTGAAGGGGTGGAAGGAAGGGTTTGCTGTGAAGGGGATTTTTAGTGAGGTGTTTGTGTCCTGTTAACTCAGTGACATTGTCCAAGCTGTGCCTGTAAGGTTATCCCAAAGTAAAAGCTGGGAGTGTGCTGATTGTTCCCCTCCAGAGCTGGAGTGGTGTCCTGTTCCCTCCTGTGCCTTCACACTTTGACTTCTCTGTTTTTAAAACAGGAAGGAAATTCAAGGTGAGTGCAAATTTTGGTGAGGGTTGCACATTTATAAAAGTTGTTATATGCATAATGGAAAAATACTTTTATATCAATTTAAAAAGAGGGACTTTTTTTTCCTCTAATGCTCTAAATGAAACAAAATCTTCATCCACCAACTGATCATCTGTTGCCCACTGAAATATTTCTGGGTGTCTCTGAGCAGTTTTCTAGACTTGCAACCAAAGATGTGAACACTCTTGCAAAAACAATTAAACCTCTTTAATTCTGCTTTCCTTTCTCTTTCTTTCTTTTGTCTGAAACTGTTTTGCCTCTATTAGTCTTTAACAAGTGTATCTTTATATCTTAAAAATACGGGATAATTTAAATTTATTATCTTATAAATATAAGATATATATAAATAAACTTATAAATTATAAAAGTGGTTCTTTTTTAATTGGTTTGGGAAAATTATTTTTTTGGAGAAAAGTGGAA